>JANTBZ010094759.1:0-40451 GCA_024741255.1 Exechia fusca | reverse complement strand
CAGCGTGTGATTCGTTTTACAACCGTTTAAGGGCCATAGTCAAGGCGAAAGGTGGTCATATCGAGACGAAGTAAAATTTTTCTGAATATTTAAACATTTTCACACATTTTATATTTTAAATTGAATGAAAATCTCCAACCAAACCAAAGTTACAGCCTGTTGAACATGTATCACATCGAGTGCCGGACCCTGTAAACTAAATTGTAGTTCTACTTCTGAATAATCAGTTCTCTGTTCTAATATAAATAGAATGAGCAATGTTTCATAGCTACAAAATAATTTTAACATTATACATAAGCTAATTTGTTGGCAACATAAATGTTTTAAACCCGTTGAAGACCAATCCACATCAAAAAAGTGTATTCTAAAGAAGATCCTAGCTACGTGTCGCATACTTGCGCTCTAGTTAAATCTACGAGCCATCTTTACAAACCGACATAGCATAAAAATATGTCCAACGCCCCAAGACGCGTTTTCCAAAGGTAGCTTCAATGAAACCACAACATACACAGCATAAACTCTGCTGTACCCACATAGTGAACACTCTTTCGGTTTCATTACTGGCACGCGTTCACGTTCGCGCGCGCGCGTAAATAGCGCGTAGACTCTCGGCTGCCAGCGGCGTTTTAAATATTCAGTTCTTCATAGCACGCGCCAAACGCGGAATCTCTCTCGTGCGCTCACGAAACGTGTATGCGCTGTTATCTAAAGTACACACACACAACATGCAAGCATGTTGCAAAAAAACAGGTTGCTGTTTGTGCTCGAGCACGGGCCCCGCTCAACTCAAAGAATGCTGTGCTACTTGTCTTTTTGGTCGCAGTGACGACGTGCAACGACGACGGAGCGGGCATATTCATATGAATAGCCCATATATAAAGTCGCTGTCACGAGGCACATGTAAACATCCTTTTTGTGTAATTTTGCGTGATCTAAGCAAGAGAGGCAAGAGGAGTGTGTGTAGTGTAGTGAATGTAGTTTGAATGTATTCGATCGCGAATAAAACGCAGCAAAATGGCTATAATTATGTTAATTATTAATAATTATTATTGCGTGTTCGGCATGTTAACGCGTGATTGGTTCGGTGAAATTGATGATTTCACAATTCCAATAAATAATGTAGTTGGGGCACCTACTATTTTAAATTGTGCTCTTCCAAAGGCAGACAATCCGAATGCGGAATCGACCCGCCTCGATTCCAGGTGAGTGGGTCGTACGTAGTCCGTTGATATACGTAATTGGAATCACCTACTCATTCTTGTCAATCCATATTTAATATCGAAGCTGACGATTAGTATGCACATATCGTAATCAAATTATGAAGATTCATTCATACCGTCGAATCGGTTGAGAACAATAATTTATTCAATGAATAATTAAGTCGAACTCTTCACGTTCGTTTTGTAAATAAACACCTATCTCTTTCTATCAAATAGTGTGTATTTATCAAACAGATGCGCTTGCTACTATCAATGAATTAAGCGCTCATCACATCAATGCCACACGAATATACCGTAGAACGTAAGCCACACAGGCGCACCAGACACGCACTGTCGAACGTCGACAAATCCGCCGCAGTCAGGTCTTCGGCCTGCACCACACACACACGCACACACCGAAGCTTATACACACCACCACACACATAATAATCCATTTGAAGCCAATTACGACACACGGCAATGTTCAGCGCCTCTGCAACCGCATAGCTTAACGTGTCGCACGACCCGCATAGCAGGCAGATCTCTTGACACATTACGGTGAGTAAAAGCGTACGTGCGTGCGTGGTTGGTGAGCAACTGTATAATAGTGAAGAGCAGCTCTTCAACTCACGCAGACGCGGTGCAACGAACATCATTGCCATGGCACGCACGTAAACCAATTAAACAACGCTAGTGAGACGTGCACAGATCAACCGAACTCGCACTCGCATGCACTTTCATTATCCACGGAGTCCGCGAGTATCTGAGTGGCGGGGAACAGCAACAATAACACTGCTGAACGGATGTGCCAAGCCAAGCACCTTTCAGAGAAGAGTTTTGTCTCCAGTGCGCACGTAATACGACACGACGCAGACACGAAACGTGGAGCACTGCGGAGCACTCGAAATGCTTGAGGATTCACGCACTCGCACTTGTCCACGTGCAAAGAAAACGCCGCTAAAATATGAACGCTGTTTGCAGTTTGTGGAGATATCCGTTGATTTTATTCGTCTGTACTAACAATCATGACGGGATGGCAAATAAATACACCGTCAAATTTATGGGCTATGCTTGGAAATAATTAACGATACACATTTGCTGTCTCGTACATAAATCTCAGATTCGCTTTATAGAATAACCTCGATTTTAACTTTATATCTAAACATAATGCATAAGCATTTATATTTAAATACAATATTGTATTTTATTTTCGATTCAATGGTATGACAGTTTACCATTGGCAATGGATGAATTCAAGAATTACACTTGGATGCACCATGATGATTTTCGCATTCACTCTAATGAATGGCCAACGGTGTGATGCGGTCGTGAGCGACCCTCGCAACTATTGTTGATGCGACGAGGACCTAGAATGTACTGTGTGCATCTACATTCTATACTGACTGCAGAGGCATTCGAGTCGTGCTCATTAAAACTTACTGGCATAGTTTGTGCTCCCTTGGATGAATGCGCACGTTTAATTAGAAATAAACAACACATGTCTATATGTTGCAGAATGTCGATTTATTTCATAGCATGACACATCTTACGAACCTTCTTTTGCGTCGACGCTGTGTTTCACCCGGTTTTATCAACATTCTGTTCACCGGTTATGCTGAGCGATGCTGATTGAGCGCACTCAATTTGTCGGCTGGCGTTACGAAAAAATAACTCAAATTGCATGCTCCACAAAATACACTGTCTCAGCTCAATGTTCAAACGGTAAATGATGATCGTGTGTGTGTCTTTCGTTCGATTCCTGTCGCATAAACATGTGTTCCGATTATCCCAGATGTAGTATTCGCATCACATCGCCGGCACACAACGACTTCAATGCTCGCGCACATTAAATCACTAAACACCACACACGCGATGCGCATAGAAAACCAGAATTCAGAATTCAAACCACACACACAGAACCGCATTCGCGTCGATGCACTGTATCCACATCAATTGCCGTATCATATCTCTATGCACAACAATACTACAATCACGAAAACTCTTGCATTTGCAACGGGATTTTCGACGTTTGGAACACATGTGCACGGCACGGCTTTACACACAATGCGTGCCAGCGCCAGCACAGACAAGTTGATTAGAGCATGCGTGTATGACTGGAATACTTGAAACACTGCAGCATTTGAAGAGTAAACACGGTTTGCTTGGCAAATGTACGCGCAATGCATAGATCTAGACACACTAGACACTAGACGTGCACACAGATTAACTGCACACGGGCAATGTGCTGACACGCACGCAGTCAGACAACAAACACGCACACGCACACAAGAACACGCACAGACGGGCGACGCGCGCGCGCAAGCACAAGGAATTTCGTAGCGCGCCCGCGGACTGGAGACTGATCGAACGGTGCGGCCAGCGCATGGCATGAAGCCAGCGAAAATGTAGTGTGTGCAGTGTAGTTGAGTGGAGAGAGAAATGTTTGCACGACGCGTCTTGCGGTGATGATGGTGGTGGTAGTTGCGCGGTGATCGCATGCACCACACACGCACACGCACACACACGCGGGCAAGTGCAGCACAATCGTGCGATTGAGGAACCGGCGTCCGTCGGCAAGTCTGCTTGATGGTGCGATCAGTGCGCATAATGAACACATGTTGTGTCTACTTTCGCACACGAACACGTAGCAAAGTACCAACACTCTTCGTATCGTACAGTGGCGTATCCGATGGAACCTGCTAACACTCGAGAATTATATCGTTGTTCACTATTATATTTATAATTGAATTTCAATACGAAATATTAAACGTACTGGCTTGCACTTTGCTTCAACTGACGATTTTTCCGAGGCAAAATTGCACATTTAAAGTGCATCAGACACGACTCAATACCCCCTATGCTCTGATTTGTCAAGCAATTATTACAACGATCATCGAAGCGTTTCCATATTCATTTGAGGTGCAAACATGAATCAACGAAATAAATATGCTCACGCCACTGTCTGAGCAACTACCTTCGAGCAAAAAGTCTGCGGTACGCCGCGCATTTTGCACAAACGCCGCCGGGCGCAATGGACTATGAAAATACTACTTTTTTCTGCGCGCACGCGTCAAAACGAAAATGCGCGCGATTCGCAAACATGCAGCACCGCGACGAGACGATGCCATCCGTGCTGCGCTGCTCGCTTACTACTTACTATACACAAACTCGTTCCGTGAAGCATAAGCGCGTCGATGGGCCATGCAAATTTCGACACACATACCGCGAGCGCATCGACTCGAACCGACGGCGGAATGTTTGCATTTTCTTGAAATCGATATAATCGCTCCTCGCACCTATAACATAACATAACATAACTCACTGCATTGCAGATGCATTACAATAATCACAATCACATCGGCGCCCAATGCGAAGCAAGGCAATGTGCGGACACGCTCTCCATGCGCTAATACTCGCGCTAATTCGTCTTGCGTCTTGCCCAAATCCGCAGCCGAATAAACGAAAGGGGCCGGGGCAATGAGGCGGATCGTTCGTGCAACTAGTGAATTGAATTACTACGACCGAAAACTAATTTGCGATTAATCCTTGCAGCTCCCTGCGTCATTCATAGAGCATGAATATGCATGTCAGGCAGCCGTGTGTGTCGGTGTAGTATTCGTCGTTATGCAGCCGCATTACGGCGAAATTTGCACGGCCAAAAACGAACGACGCGACGCGTCGTCTCGATGTTAAGCGATTCGGCGAGGTAAACTGCATACAAACACACAGACTGACAAATAACACGCACCTATAGCGTGTGTCGAGTTGAATGAATGCGTGCTGCCGTGCACTGGGGAGATGATGCGGTAACACACAGTCAGTTACTCCGCGAGACGGCGCCGATCGCGAAGTTGGCCGGCGTTTGTGTTTGTATGCGTGCGCGTGTATATTTACGCGGCTGAGCCGCGTGCGCGCAGTTCACAGCATTTCCCTCGAGTCGAGTGTCTGTATGTGTTCGCATTTGCAGTCGTCGTGAGCTCTGCGGCTGCGGCTACCGCTTATACACACTCATAACGATGTCAGTGAACTACCGCTGACTAACAACTTAAAGTCTTATGTATACCCACTAAACGTATAATATGCCGCCGCTTTTCAAACTGTACGTGCGCGGTGAGAGAGTGCTATCGCTCGCTCGGGTGTCGATATGAGTAGCACACAGGCACAGGTACCATACAATTTATAAGCTACGTGTGTTAACGACTTAAACACAACTCACAGTTCGATTGCCGCTCGCAAGTTGTGATGCACATTACCATGAGGAAATCATTAGAAAAAACGTGCGTGCGACATACATAAAAGCATGGCTCAATTAGACTTCCAGATATGATCTACAAATTAAAATCGCATTAGTCCCAGAATGTTTATCAAACACAGAGCGGTGCTACTCAGATCAGTCGTCGTCGCGTTACAGTCGCGGAAATATCAACGCACAGAACCAGAGGCAATAAACGCACTCGAACCGGCTTCGCTGCAAATGTGTCGAAAGTTTTAATTACGTCAAGTGAAATGAACGCATGGACCCGTGCGGCTGTTGCATCGCACACAGTCTGCCAAGTCTGCAGCCAAACCGGTGCGACGTATATGGAAATTTAGGTGACAAACCGCAAACACTACACTCATTGCGCCGCTGAGTCTGCGTGTGTGTGTGTGTAGGCTTATAAAATAGCAATAAGCGCCTGCAGCGGCGAACGTGCCGCCGCCAACTGACTGTGTTAGTGGTGGCACTTTTTGTCGCTGCGCGATGCTGCCATGCGATAAGCATATAACACATCTGCAACACCTGTTCGCTTGTCGCCCATCCCGGCTAGAGGCGCAAGTGAGACGAGTTAGACAAATTATGATTAACATGATTGGGCTGTCAATGGGGTTTTTTGTCACTGCTACTGGTTGCTGCAAGCTGCAGTAGCTGAACTAGATGCCGGATTTTCCATTTACTCGTTTGACGCATGTGCAAGGTTGAATTGTCAATATTCGCCTTTCGCCAATTTCATTTCGGCGCGATTGAGCAGCTATATGCTGAACACATGTGAGCCACACGCCATCAGTGTTTATTATGTTTGTTGAGCGTGGTGGTGGATGGTACGCGATATGCGGTTGCGTGACGACGCAGACGACAGGGCGATATATTCGGGTGCCGTGATCAACTTTCTTTGCGGCAGTATGTACAGACGACGTGAACGCATAAGCAGCATGTTCGCATGTTCTGGTAATGTATGCGCAGACACGCGAGCTCGTACATACAAATACAGTTCATGTTCATATGTATGCAATAACATGTCACGCATTGGTGCCCCAAAATTGATGCAAAATACGACATGTGAGTCGGTGTTGGTGTCGCATCGAGGAAATCGATTCCACTGGAGCGTATTCATTTTCGAGTTATTTCTGGTTCACGAAATTGGTTTTGCAACTGACATGACAATCATAAATCGTGAATCGAATCACGGTAAATGCAATTCAGGCCAACGCTCAATGTCAATAACATTGACACCGCGAGCACCGCTCGAACACAGAGATCAACATTGCGGTCAAAGATTTACGACGACAAGCGGATGTGCAATTTATATCAATTTGACAACAGTTCACCCCAACATAAGTAGCAATCAGCATTAAATATGCACCTGGGGTTGCACAGTCCAACATCGCACGAACACACACGCATGCCAAGACAAGTGGCGATGGAACCACACGTGTGTAGCCCGTTTTATTCATGCGACTCCTTATATGCAAGGTGTGGCACACCATGTGAGTTAGATTCCACTTTTGTTTTCATGCAATCTACTTGCGGCGATATTCATCACGCAAATACAAACACGACAGTTTCTGAACACATATACTGTTATGAGCGCCGTGAGGCGAGTGGGTGGCGGTACGCGAGACGAGGCTGCGCCATATATAAGCCTGTGTATGTGCTATTGTTTTCTTGACGACGACGCTAAAGCGCTTCAACCTAGAAACTCGAGCAGCATACAAATACATATGTCAACTCAAAACTCGGTGCTTGCTTGGCATGGATGGTGGTGTGCATTACGTCAACGGAACTGCGCAGTGCTCCCCCACAATACCCGGCGACGAGGAGCTTTTACTTAATCAAGCTGCGGCCCCGATTCCATAAACACCAAACAGCCAGCGCGACGAAACGATACGACACGACCACCACTTGAAAGTGTCTAGCCATCGCGACGCGACAACGCGTCGGAGTTCACGAATGTTACGGCAATATTGCGCGAAGCATAAACAACTTTGCCACCCAAATGAGGAGCTCCCGGTTTGATTAATTGGCTGCAGCAAAGGTCACTGCCAGCCAAACAAAGGTCACAACGATGCTCTATTCGTTCGTTAGTCCAACTCACCGTGTTCTTCAGTTGCGGCTGCCTCTGATGAATAATCCCGAATTCGCGACGCACTTTGGTGTTCTTCCTCGTTTATCGATGTTTATATTTTCGGCGATTGCTGCAAAATGCTGATGGGGATAACGAGAAACACATACACTCAAGGATTCACCGGTGATGCCACACACCTTGACGCTTTTTCTTCACATTTGCACAAACACACACACATACACCAAACACGGGCCAATTACTCAAGCAGCTGCTCGCCAGGCAAAATAAAGGGCTTGCAATACTGCTGCAAGTGAAAATATGTATGTATAGCTGTATTATAGTAGTTCCTTGATTTCCAAAACTGCAAACGCTCACAAAACACTGGCTAAGCGCACGCATACACGCAAAAAACACGCACACACACAAGCAAAAAGCGTGACGCTCGCGTTCTCGGTTTATATGCTGCTGTACATTATTATTGTCGGTGGCGGCGACGGTGGCTGCAAATCTGAATCACACATACACACACGGACACTTGCGCGTTCGCCCGTTATTGGTGTGGCGGGGGGAGACCGAGCCCCAACTTTGCGTTCCGTGGACACGACGTACAAACGCAACGACGACCGCCAATAATCTACCGCCGAAGGTACTCTGCGGACGAATCACAAATCCTTTCTGTGCGGAATCTTCGGATGTGTACGGCGTGTACGGCAGATCCAAAAATTCTTGTATTGTTGCTTTTCCGTGCAGAACTGCGAAACTGAGTGATGGATACGCGCGCACGCAGCGGAGAGACGTCTTCGACGGTCGCGCGACGTCGTTTGTTGGGATAGGGATGTGAGCGATATTACTATTATCGGATAACTATCGAGTAAGTACAATTGATTTGTACGAACTATTTTTAAAATTTACCATTGAGTTCGTTTCTTATTTATATTTTTAACAAATTTTACTTTCTATTTCCATAAAATTGAACCTTTTGTCTTATTATAATGGATGATAAGATGTGTTAATAATACGATTTCTGCTCATTCTATACCTTCCAAAACAGTCTATAAACGATATAACAATTTATTATTTCTTTGTCAACGAATCTAAACTATATAACGCCTTCGAAATCAAATAACATCCCTATGGTAGAATGCCAATAGTTTTGAAATGTTCTCTTCGGAAACAAATTGCAACGACAATGTTCAAATGTAAAGAGAGACGAGCTCGTTAGCACAAGAGAAGAGAGTGTCACTGACCTAGCACTTGCTCACTTATCAGAGTTGCCAACTTATACGCATATCATTTCATATGCTTCTGCATTATCGATACAATCATATACGCACCTGCGAATGACAGAAGCAAAACAAAAAGTAAAATTGATTTGGATTTGTTTGGATTTGGTTCTACTTGTCGTAATTCGCGATTCAGCTGCCTCTTGCCTCGCTTCCACTTACCATATAGAGATTATAAATCAACTTCGAATAAAACCACTATCACCATCGCCACCACCTCCTCGGGACGGCCACCATCATGTGGCGGCAGTGCGTCCACCTGAACGTGCCCGCCGTGCTGCTGATCATCGTGACGGTGGTGCTGAACGGCGTCATGAACTCCAGCACCACGGCCCAGAACAGCATGCACCTGTTCTCGAAGCCGGAGCAGACCAAGAACAACACGAACTACGACATCGACTATCTGACCATCATCAGTGTGAGTTGCGATTCGATTCGATGCGGCTAGTCCACAGGCATCTAATCTCATATAACTTACTTCATTGCATTGCGCAGCAACAGCAACAGCATCCCACCGACTTCAGCATGTGCCAGCCGGAGGTGGAGTGCCACAAGCAGCCGGTCGCCTGCATCATGTGCACGTACAATCATTCGTGCGTGTACGGCAAGGAGGTGCAGCTGCAGTGCAAGTCACGCGATCCGGTCAAGTGTGCGGTAGGTTGCAAAATAACATATCGCATGATCTTCAGAGATAAATAACTCATTTCTCGTACCAATCAGGGTCCGAGCCGCGACTTCCAGCGATCGATGATCTGCCGCTACTGCTGGCAAACGGAATCGTGGGAGCATTCGTGCTCGCCCAAGGACAATTGCGATTCGGCACAACACCAATATGTGTAAGTAATGCGAAAATCGATATCTCTAGCAGCCAGAATTTTTGAAAATCTCGCTCCTCCTCAGCGCCAATTGCACCGTGCTGCCCGATCTGCTGTGCCTGGGCAAGCGCAACTTCCAGAAGCGCCAGCGCTGCAACTGGACGCAGGGATTCAAGTGGTCGACGGCGATGATCATCAGCGTGACGCTGGGCGGCTTCGGAGCGGATCGCTTCTATCTGGGGCACTGGCAGGAGGGCATTGGCAAGCTGTTCAGTTTTGGCGGTCTGGGCGTGTGGACGCTGATCGATGTGATTCTGATATCGCTGCATTATTTGGGGCCAGCGGATGGATCGCTGTATCTGTGAGCTGGATGGGCGGCTGCGGACTGTATATAATTGTGATAGAGTTTAAGGGAAGTGGAAGAGGAACTGCGAGGCAAATGAAAAGTGATTGTGTTGTATTTGCAGCCAAATCGTACGAAAATAAATGCACGAACTCTCATCCCAAGCATCTTGTTTTGTTTTATATTAATCATCAGTTTTAATCCGTATATTTATATTATAATTATAATATTCTTATAGAGTTTTGTTGCTTTTGTTGCTGTGGTTTCGTATATGTACATTATTATTTATTTTATTAGATATTTTCTAAAATTAACTTTACATCATATAGTAATTATCTGGTTTTGCTTGTATATTATATCCAAGTGTACGATTTCTCTTTTGTGTGTGTGTGTGTGTCTTTTGGGATTGATTTGTGTCTTCTCAGCAATGTTGGTAAATGTGTGTGTATTAGCTTGTGTATAATTCGATATAATTATACAATTCCGTATCGGTTTTCAATGTGTTCTGCGAATGATTATTTTTGCATTTAAGTTTATGTCGGTGTAGGTTTAGTATGTTTTATATGTTGAGAGAGATACATATGTTTGAGAGAAGAGTGTCGCTGATAAGATTTGTGTGTGTGTGTTTGTGAGGGTGTGAAATTGTGAAGTTTATGATCGGAATTATACGCATGCATGTAGATATTCGAAAAAGTGTAAACGCATATCAACTTTCGTTCAATTCGGCGCCAAAGTTGCATGCTCCAGTTGTGTATCGGTGTTTGCTCTTGATGCTGGGATTGGGATGAGTATATAAAGTTGGTTGGTTTTAGGGAGGGGGTTGATGCTGTTCATCGTCATCATCATCATCATCATTGATATATTATGTGTGGGTTTATATTTTGGCTACTTACACTAATATTGGTTGGTATGATGTTGAATTAGAATTCGACACCGTTCGCAAGCAGCGCATTCGGTTCGATTTAATTGTTATTGCTATGTGCTTTGCACGTTCTGGTTCTTGCACGACGCGGGCGTTTCGTTTTCTTTTTGGTTTGAATTCGACCTGAATCAAATGAAACAACATTCAGTGTGTGACTGCGCGACGATTGCGATGGTCGTTCATGATTTTTGCCTGCCTGCGTGTGAGTGAGTGTGTTTGGAGGACTCCTTCCTATATTTTCTGTAAATTGTATGCGCATGCCTTTTGTGTCTTTTGTTGGTTTAGGAGTTTGGGATTATAGTCTGAGTGTGTGTGTTTGTATGCGAAAGATTTGGTGGAGATATTCTTCGAATGGCTGCGGCGAAGCCACAGCCGAACGGTTTTACGAACGAAACGGATAAATAATTCGAAACATTATTCGCTAGGTATATGCATTTGTATATATTTTGTTCATTTATGCGGAGTTTTATATAGAAACTAGTGGTTTTAGTGGATTTGTATTTGTTTGGGTTTATGTTGGCGGTTGTGTATGTGAGTTTTTTGTGTGATTGCCCGTATGTTTGTAACATACTTGCCATTCATCATATAATTGACCTCTCTAACAATTCTCCAATTGTTGCTTATAAACTAGCGCCTGTTCCATAACTATATCTCACAATCGGCCCGAAGCGCGTCTTGCCGCTTCCGGACATTCATTCGTTCCGAAACGCACGTCTATCGTTTAAAAAAAGAGACAACAGAAGCACAGTACTTTTCCCGTATTGTTATCGATATATTTTTTGTATAAAAAAGAGCGTACATGACTTGTACCGTGTACATTTCGGTAGTAACTAAACAGTTGAATTTCGTGTGTGTGTGTGAGGAGGATCGCGGGCGGACTAAAATTTTGTGCAACATAATTTAACAATCAATAATAATAATAATAATAATCATATTTGCTCGACATATCTCACAATTTTGTATGCGGAGGCTGATCATGCGAATCGCGGATGCGGATGACGAAATCTAATATTGCTATCGGAATAGAGTGATTGAGGGCGTGTGTGTTGGAACAATTGCAAAAGTAATAGAAATAATTGGAAAAATACGGTGCTTGGATTGCTTTTTATATTAAGTGTAATTGTGATTGTACGTTTGCCTAGCTAGAGAAAACAATTAGAACAGGTGTGACGGTGTGTATGTGTAGTGTGTAAGATTCAACGTAAAAGAAATATGTACAATAATTATCTTCTCTCAAACACTGTGAGTCCGTGTGTGTGTGTGTCTGGTGTATTAAATTGCTACACATAATTATCGAATGTGTATTGGTTTAAAATATAATCGGTCTGTCCCCCCTTTTGTTCCTAAGTGTGTGCTCGATCCTAATATATCGCATCCATGCACTGTCTCACATTGACCTCTCTCTCCCGTCTCTCTCTACGCACTAAGAACATAAATAATATATATTTATTTTGTTGCGCACCTCGACGCGTGCCCGTCCTCTCAGTTCGTACACTGTCCATGCTTTTCGATTAATATTCGCGTATGTACATTCATTTTATCTAAATTCTGCCGCATATGTGCCATGCACACATGTCGCAGCATCCCTCTCCAAATATTATCATATGACATTCCGGGGGTGATTATTGTGTGTCGTGTCCACTCTCTAGTACAGGCCTATCATCACATCACATCACATCAGCACAGTCTCATCCTCATCTAACCTCGCAGTCTTTGCTCAGCGGCAGCGGCTGCGAGCAGCTCGGAGCCGACGCCGCCGTCGCTGATGCTCCGGCCGATGATGTGGCGGCCACCACCGCAGCGGATGTCGTCGCGTCGACGGGCGCCGCCGGTATCGGCATCAGATTCACAGTGGTGGCCATCGAAGACGCGGACGCAGAAGCCGCCGATGGCACATGATTCGGCGCCATCATCATCGTGATCGAAGTGGCGGCGGCGGCGGCGGCGTTTCCCTCGGCGGCCGACGTCGACGCTGCGGCCGATGGAAGCTTGGCGAGACTGGTGACCAGCGACAGTGGCGTCGCCGGCGTGGCGGACGATTTGGCCGCGGCCGGAAGCAGCAGAGCGGCAACTGAAAGTGGATTATCGATGCAATTACCTAGAGACGACGAGGCGGCAGGCGACGGCGTTGGAGCGGTGCTGGGCTGATAGTTGGTGGTCAGCGACAGCGGTTGAAGTTGCGGATCTTGCGTGGCTGGAGCACCGGCTGGCTGGTCGTTGTTGACCAGATTCAGGACGACGGCTGGCGGGGATTGTTCTTTCGGAATGGACTCCGAAGGTGGTGAAGGTGTGACAACGTCTTCTGCCGCCTTGGCGACATCTGCCGCTGCTGCTGCTGCCGTGCTCCGATTGGGTGTCTTATCGGCGTTCGGCGTCTTGTCGGCGTTCGACGATTTCCTCCGCTTGCCCCCACTACTCCCGTCTGCCGTGTCCGCCGAAACGGGTGACTTGCGCTTCTCACCAATGGCGGCCACGTACGTGCCTGCCTGCGAGCTGCGCGCGATCTTCAGCCGAATGGGCGTCGGCGAAGCCTGGCAATCGGCAGCGGACGCCGACAGCGGGTCGGCGCTCTCTGCGGAAGCCTGCTCCGCATGCACCGACTCACCGGCATCCTCCGTCTCCTCCGCCTTCCGCTTGCCGATGCGAATGATCAGCTTCGGAGCCGGAGCCGATATCGCCAACGGATCCACCTCCATCCCACTCAGCTCCGCCTTCAGCTTCTTCTTCTCCAGCTTGCGCAGGCGCTTCTCCTCCTTCTTCTCCTCCTTCTTCTCACTCTTCGACGCCTTTGCCTTCTTCGCCCGCACCTTCTCGTCCTTGTCGAACTCGCCCATCACCTGCTTGCGGAAGTTCATGCTCTCGCGCTTCAGGTCCTCCAGCGACGGCGGCTGCATGCTGGCCAGCCGCTTCTTCGGCGGTCGCGGCGCAATTTGCGTCACCTCGCCGGCATTGTTGCCGCCAATCTTGATCTTGAGCTTCGGCGTGGCCATCGTCGCAGCTTGCTGCTTGGTGCGCGTCATCCGCTTGTTGCCCGTCGCCACCGCGGTCACGACAATCGATGGCGCCCCGGCCAGACCGCCGGCCGTTCCGCCAGCCGCAGCCGCGGCGCCACCGGCGCCATCCAGCGCCGAAGCACTGGCGGAACCGATACCCGACGACGCATTCGAGCCGACGCTGCGGCGGCGCTCGGCGATCGCTTCGGCGGCCGCCTCGTAAGGGATGTCGAGCAGCCGGAGTTCGCGCGGCAGCCGCTGCTTCTTGACCGCCTCGCGCTGCTGCTGGTAGTGCAGATGGTTGTGGTTCATGTTGTGGTGGTGCTGGTGCAGGTGATTGTGGTAGGTGACCGAGGCGTAGTCCTTGTAGTCGTCCTGCGTGGGCAGCGAGGACATCGAGTCGAGCGCTTTGGGGATGCCGCGATTGCCGCCGGTCGATGTGCCGGAGTAGGCGGGCGCTGTTGATTCGACACCAGAGCCAGAGCTCGGAGCCTGGGCCTGCTGGCCGACGGCATCGTCCTGGTTCATGTCCTGCGTCCAGTACTGACGCAGCAGCTCCTTCTTGCGCATGCGCCGCAAATTGGTGGGCATGGCGGCGCCTGCGGTCGCCGGCATCTGCGGCTGGTGGTGATGGCCGTGATGATGATGTCCGTGGCCGCCCTCAGCATGCGACAGACCGGCTGCCAGCTGTGGCTGCAGGATGCCCGGCATCTGCGAGGCGCCAGCGTTCAGCAGGGCGGTAGCCTTGTGCAGGTGCAGGTTCGAGTCGACCGAATCGATGGAGACATCCTCGCCGGGCACGTCGACCAGCGACGAGCCGGAGGCGTTGTGGATGGCGGCGCCGATGGCCGAGGCTGCGCCCGTGATCAGGGCCACCGGTTGCCCAGTGCCGGCGGCGGCGGCGGCAGTCGGATCGTTGTCGTTCAGGAGGGCAGGTGAGTTCGTTGCGGTGGCATCGATGGGCAGGAGCAGAGCGTTCACGTCGCCCATCACCATGTTCGAGGGCTGCTGGTCGGCACCGACAGTGGCCACCGACGGCGTTTCCGCCACCGAGGCCACCACGGCTGGCGGCACAGCCGCCGTTGCCGTTGGCTTCGTGTTACTCGCCTCCAGCGCCGAATGCAACTGATTCTCCGCCTCCTCGTCGATCTCGGGCAGCGTCTGATCGGCCGTGCCGCTGGCAAAGTTCAGCAGCAAACTGTTGTTGTACGCCGAGCTGTCATAGCCGGTGCTGTAGGTGCGCATGTCCACCGGTCCGGGCAGCACGGGCGACACGATCGAGTGAATCGATGAGGCGACCGGCGAGGCCAGATGGGCGGAGGCCGCCGAGCCGGGCTGATGCGAGGGCGTCGTGTTGTTGACGGTGGCGCCACCTGCCGTCGCGGTGCTGTCCCTGCGCACCGGCGTCGGTGGCCGCAAATCGCCAGCGTTGTACATCGATTGCCGCTGCTGGCCTCGGGGACTGGCGAACTTGTTGGTGCCACCACCACCACTCGGCGACTGATGCACGCCGGAGGCGTCCCGGGCGTCCACTCCGCGCTGCCGGCAATCGATGGAGCGCCTGCGGTCGCGCATCGACTTCAGGTTCTCGACGCTCTCGCCGGCAAAGTCCTCGTCCAGATCGAGGTCGTAGGCGGTGCCCGCCAGCTTGTTGTGCATCGTGCCGCGCATGTAGTCGTAGTCGCCGCCCATCCCCGTCATGCTCGGATGGTGCGGATGGTGCGGATGCAGCGCGCCTCCGCCGGCTTGATGTTGCATGTGCGGATGTTGGAGTTGCTGCTGTGGCGGCTGCATGTGCGGCATGCCGCCGGCGGACATGGGGTGATGGAGGCCCGCCATCATGCCGCCCAGCTGGTGCGGATGCGGATGGAGCTGCTGCTGCTGCTGCTGGCCGAGTGAGTTGGCCAGCTGTTGCATCGGATGCTGCTGCTGCTGCTGCTGATGCATCTGCTGTTGCTGTTGCATCGTTGCGGCTGCCATGGCGGCATGCGAGAGGGCAGGCGAAACGGGGGTAGTCGAGCCTCGGCCTCGCCCTCTCGAACCGCGCGGGCGTCCGCGGGTTCCGGTGCCTCGGGGAGCGTTCTTGCGACCTCGACCGGCCGCCGGAACTGCTGCTGCTGCCAATTCGTCGCCTGCACCGGCTGCATGCTGACCGGCTGCTGCCGCCGCCGCCGCAGCACCGCGACCACGTCCGCGTCCACGGCCGGCCACACTCGGTGGCGGTCCGTAGGTGGCGTCTTCGTGTCCGGCTGGACTGTGGCGACCCACGGGACTGCGGTGGCCCGACGGCGATGTGCTGCCGGCGAGCTGTTGGGAGATGTTTTGCGCAGCCTGCTGGGCGACGACGCGGGTGGCGCGTTTGCTGGCCGACGGTGCCGGCGTCACAGCTGGTGTTGTTGTTGGTGTAGTCGATGACGGGGTTGTGGGCGCGGTGGCGGTGACAGAGGCGGCCGGCGATGCGGGCGGAATGGAAGACTTGGATGACGGTGTCGGTGAGGCTAGAGAGGCGATCTCTGGAGCATGCACTGATCCGGGCGTCTTGCGCGCGTGCTCGGCCACCAGCTCCTTGGCGGCGGCAATGATGGCGGCTGCCTCGGCGTTCTGCTCCTGGGCGCTGGCGCCCGGCGACAGGAAAGAGCTGGCCGATGGTGGCGGACGGTGCTGATCGGGCGTCGCACTGGCGGTGGAATCGGTGTTGATTGGCGGTTGCTGTTGCTGTTGCTGGTGATTCAGATGCGGGTGCACATTGTTGTTCTCCAGCAGCGTTGTGGCGGCAACGGCGGCGTTCTGCTGCGGCGCAACCATGGCCTCGATCAGCGCCATGTTGTGTGAGGACGAGGTGAAGGCGGCTCCGCACGGATTCGCCGGATACGACAGCTGATTGACGGAGTCGGAGTGATGTTGTTGTTGTTGTTGCATGTGCTGCTGATGCTGCTGCATCTGTTGCATCTGGTGCTGCAGCTCGGCCATCTTCGCCGACCGAAGCGGCGATTCAGCGATCGGCATCAGGCCGGAAACATCCGCCGCCGTAGCATTCGTCTGCTGCGCAGTGGTCGATGTCGGCGTCGTGTCCACCGAGGAGGCGGCCGCAGTGCTCTGATTGGGCAGCGTGCCACTGCCGCCGCGGAAGTTCTGGCCACCGAAGCACGGTGGCGGAAACATTGCGGCGCCTGGGGAGGGGAATGGCAACTGGACAGAGTGCGCGGCGCCACCGTTGCCGGTGGTGGGCGGGAAGAGCGAGACGGGACCGGCAGCGGACGCAGCGGCAGCCGCCGAGCTCTGGTTGACGTTGGGACCGTTGGAGGAGGCCACCGATGAGTCGACGTTGTTGGCTGACGCACCGCCGGCGGCCGCATTGAAGGCGTTCTGGAACGTGTTCATGGCGTCCGCGCTGGCGGCATTGCCAAACAGGCCGTGCGGATGAGGTTGCTGCTGCTGCTGCATTTGGCTGAACGCAATGTCGTTGAGCTTGCGCAGATGAGCCGCTTGCTGATGTTGCTGCTGTTGCATCGCATGCTGATGCATGGAGTGTCCGAATTGCAGGTGGTTGTGTTGCGGTTGCGTTTGCATGTGAGCGGGCAGATGAAGCTGCTGCTGCTGCTGCTGGTGCAGCTGATGCTGATTCGTCGACATGCCAAAGTGCTGGAACGGATGTTGTTGGTGCTGTTGCATTTGCATGTGTTGCATGTGCTGTTGTTGTTGTTGCATCATCTGGCGCTGCATGTTCTGCTGCATGTCGCATGATTGCGGCTCGTTGGCTTCCGACGCTGTGCTGGGCGACGTCGAGACCGATCGCCGAGTCTGGATCATCATGTTGTCCTGCCACGTGCTGGCCGTTCGCATGTGCGGCGAATGGTCGTGGTCGCCATCGACGCCGCCGTCGCGGACGTGATGTCGGATGGCTAGCTGCTGCTGTTGTTGCTGCTGCTGCGGATCCAGTTGCATCGGTTGGTGCTGTTGCTGTTGCTGCATCGGATACTGAAGCGGATGCTGATCCAGCTGACTCTCGATCGAGTGCATCATGTTGTTATTCGCACCGGTGGTCGCCGTCGGCGCCTGTGGCGATGCCAACGCGTCGGGTTGCGGCGGCAACAATTTCTTCTGCACGAGCAGCGCGGTCAGATGCTGCTCGAACAGCGCCTTATCGGGGCCCATTTGCTTGAAGATCTCGTGCGCCATGTCGGCCGATAGATCGGCCAGACTGTTGGCGTTGTTGGGATCGTGCAGGCTCATCAGCTTGTTGGCAATGCTGTGATGTTGTTCTTCGGTGAAGACGGGCGTGTCGTTGGCGGTCTGATCGATGGTTGAGGGCTCCAAAGCCGGGTCGACAACGGCATCCGCAGGCGAAGCGGCCACCATGTTGTTGGGTGTCATTTGCTGCTGCTGGGACATGTCGGAGCTCGGAGTGTGCGGCTGTTGCATCGGAGTGTTGGGCTGTTGCATCGGCGTGTTGGGCTGTTGCATCGGAGTGTTGGGCTGTTGCATCGGAGTGTGGGGCTGTTGCATCGGAGTGTTGGGCTGTTGCATTGGTGTCCGCTGCTGATCGACGAGCGGCGTTGACGGTTGCTGCGAGAACGGCGATGGTTGATGGATACTGGTGGCCGAGTTGTTGTTGGGTGTGTTCCATTGCTGTGGTTGCTGCTGATGTTGTTGTTGTTGCTGCTGTTGATCGTGCATCGTCTGTTGGCTGCAATTGGAGGGTACACTTTCCGGAACGCTGCCCACATCGCGGATGCTGGTCGGAGCTGATGGTTGCTGCTGTTGTTGTTGTTGCACCGGCGTGGTTTGGGGCTGTTCTGCTTCGACAACATCCGCTAATTGACCAGCAACTGGCATCGTTGTCGTTGCCTCACTCGCTGCAACACTCTCCGTTCCACTCGGCTTCTCCACAGCTGCCTGCGATCCATCAGGCGACGAGTCCAGATCGATGATCTGCATTGCCGCCGTCTTCTTGAACTTCTGTCGCAACTTGCCGACCAGATCCATCGTCTCCTTGGCGCTGTCCTCTGTGAAGTCCTGCTTGAACAGATTGTCGGTCGGAAAGTTGAAGCTTAGCGGCGCCGAAGCGCCGAGATCGGCCGCACCGCCACCCGCCATGAACGCATCGTCGGCGCCGCCAAAGTCCTGATCGAAGTTGAACATACTGGTCGCTGCATTGACGATCGAGTCATCGGATTTGTCCAGATTCGGCACGCCTGTGGGCGGCGAGAACATGGACTGATGCAGGTCGGCTGCGGCAGCAGCGAGAGCAGTCGTCGGATGCTCCAGCTTCTCGGCGCTGGCGCTGCCAAACGACACGTCCGCCGACGTTGGCGACTTGATGGGAATGTCGGGTTTGTCGCCGTCATCAGTGCCAAACGAGAAGTCGGCATTGCCCGTTGCCGGAGCGACTACGTCCATTGCTGGAGCGTCGACTGGCACCGCCGGTGCTTCGCTGGTGCTCAGATCCAGCTTCGGCTCGACATTGCCGATGTCGTCCGGCTGCTTAACGGCCGGATCAACGTCCAGTGACATCTCGACGATGGGTTCGATTGGCTTCGCGTCTGCAATGTCGGTGGCCACCTTCAGCACCTGCTCCAACTTCTCCTTGCTGTCGTCGTCCATGATCTCGATGACATCGTTCGGTTTCTGCGCGGGCATCGGCACGATCTTCACCTCCTCGTCGTCGTCCAGAACAACGGTGGCCTCGGCATCGGGTTTCGGCTGCTCACCGCTCGGATCCGATGTCGATGCTGCCGATTCCTGTTCGGCCTTCTCACGACGACCCAGCAGTTTGTCCAGCGAACCGCTGCTTTTGTTCAGGCGATTGTTGACCGGATGTTGTTGCGGATGGATGCTGTTCGTCGGGCCGCTGTTGCCATTGTTCGCGGCTGTTGCGACTGTCGACGTCTGGGCCTTGCGGTCGTTGATCTCTTGCTCGAGCGATGTGCTGCTGCTGCTGTCGCTGGTCCCGCTCAGCCCCGCTGTCGTTGTGCCTTTCGCAGTCTCGTCGGCAGCTGTTGGTACTTCGACCGGTTTGTCTGCGACTTCATCGGCAACGCCAGCGTCTGCCTTGGCGTCAGCAACGGCGACTGCGGCGTCCAGCTGCAACTGCTTGTTCTTGTTCTCGGCGATGCGGTCGACAAACACGCTGGCCTTTCGCTTGGCCGTCGGCCGCTTCGTGGGCGAGGCGGAGTGCGATTTGGCAGGCGATTCGATTGGCTTGGCGGCGGTGGTCTTCTCAGGTGCCGCCGCCGCCGCAGCGGCAGCCGCAGCAGCAGCCGACTTGTTGCGCGCCAACGTGCCAGCACGTTGATCGATCGAACGACGTCGGTCCACCGATACGCTCGGTCGCTTCGCCGGTCGTCCGCGGACGGCTTTCTGCGGTGAAGTCGTGGCTGACGTGTTGCCAGCAGCTGTCGCTCCCGTCGCCCCTTTGGCCGCCACGGCGCCGGGAGCGTCCTGTTCGGAAGTTTTAAGCTTCTTATCGGATTCCCGGCGAATCGGCTTCTTGGGCGACGTTTGCAATGGCTGCTTATCAACAACGTCCGCCGCCGGCTTCTTGCTCTTGCCTACCTTGGTCGGCTTGGCCGCCGGTTCGTCCGCCTCCGAGGACGATGAGCTCGAACCGTCGCTCGATCCCGAATCCGAATCGCTGCTCGACGAATCGTCACTCGAAGCACTCGATCGACTGGTCGACTTGGCGGCCTTCTTGAGGGCGGACACCGGCACCGGTTTGCTGCTGCCGGCGGGCTTCTTAACAGGCTGATCGTCGTCGTCCGAATCCGAACCGGACGACGAACTGCTGCTGGAACCCGACGACGAACCGCTGCTCGATTCGGAGCCGCTCGAACCGCTCGAACTTGCCGCTGCGGCAGATGGTTTGGACGACTTCTGTGCGGCGGCTGCGTCCTTCTTCTGGGCGGCCGTTGAGGACTTACCAGTGACAGGCTTTTCGTCGGAACTGTTGCTCGACGACGGCGCCGAACTGGTGGCATTGCTCGCAGAGCTGCTGGCCGCATCCGGAACGGTGCCCGGTTTGCCGAGGCCGCTCTTGATGTGCTCGGCGGCCTTCTTGGCCGCCTGCCGTTGGGGCACGTAGGTGACGAGCAGCTCCTTGTCGACGTTGGAGCCGCGTGGCTTCTTGCCGCCATCGGGAAGAGACGGCACGTTCACGCTCACCGGAGCCGCCACCGGGGTGGCTTCGGCTTCGGCGTCTGTGCTGGGCACCGGCGCATCCTTACCGGCGCCTGTGGAAGGTGACGTAAGCTGAGCGGATTTTCTGACCTGCTGCTGCTGCAGGAGCGCAGCTGCGGCCGCCGCAAACTTGCTCGAGTTGCTGGGACGGCCACGAGGCTTCGAAGTCGGAGTGCCTTCAGCCGAGGTTTTCGATGCGTTCTTGCCGGGCTTTGTCGTGTCGGTGCTCGACTGGTCTTTGGAGGTGACGGAGCTGCTGCTGCTGCCGCTGGTGTTGAGGTCCTTGGTCTTGGCTCGTGAGTCCTCATCATCCGTTCGCTGCTGCTGCTGCTGCTGCAGTTCCTTGGCCTCGGCCTTGTTGAGGCGTGACGTCGAGGGCTTCTCTCCAGCTGCGCTGGCGTTCAGCGACTGCACCGAAGATGACAGCGAGGAGGACGCCGACGAAGCGGTCGATGAGGACGAAGTCGACGTGGTGCGCATCATGTTCTGCGAGGCCTTCTTCGCAGCCTGCCGCTGCGGCACAACGAGCAGATCGGTAGGCGGGAACGCTCCCGCCTTCGAGGAGGAGGACGACGACTGTTTGTTGTTGTTGCGTTGGTTCTGGTTCGTGGTGGCGGTTGCGGAGGCGGGTGCGGTGGCGGAATCTTCAGCCGCCGTTGTGGCGGCTGCCTTCTCTTTCCGGTCGTGGTCGAAACGCTCTTTGGGGCATTTGTCGCGTGGCGCTCGATCCTTGTCCGACTGGGGCGTCGCCTTGTCAGTGGCGACGGCCTGTTGGAACGGTGAGGTGGATTTCAGCTGCTGTTTGGTGCGCTCCTCGAGCCGCTCGAGCGGCGTTGGTACGCGAACGGTGCTCGTGCCGGTGGGCACGAACTCCTTCATCGAGGCCTTGGTGCGGAACGTCGGCTGCTGCGAGTCGCTGTTCGTCGCCGCCGTGCTGCAGTCCATGCGATCCTTGTCGTTGGTGCTGTCGCTGTCCGAGTAGATGTTGGCCGCTGAGACGTGCTTCTTCTTCTGCGTCGCTGGCTGGTCCTCGCCGCCAGAGGCGCTTACGCTGCGTTGCGATGCAGATGCGGCTGCTGCTGCCACTGGTCCAAGCGCGGAAGCGTTGGGCGTCGATTGCGCAGCGGATTGACCGGCAGATGATGCTGTCGTCGTCGCCGTCGTCATCGTCCGGGCAATCGGCATCAGATCGTCGCTCTCGGTGCCCGACACGCGATACTTGTCCAGTTCGCGGTCCATTTGCCGGAGCAGATGGTTGCGCGGCGAGCGCTTGTCTGGTGAGGTGGCAGAAGTTGTACTCGCAGAAGCTGTGGCAGCCGTGGCCGCGGTCGTCGCGGATTTGTCACCGTTCTTCTCGACCGTCGGTCCTCTCGGTGCGGGGTCCTCGTCCTCGCTGGACGCCGAGCTGCTGCTGCCGCCGCTGCTGCTGCTGCTGTCGTCGTCGTTGCTGCTGCTGCTGCCACTGCTGCTGCTCGCGCTGCTGGCGCTGCTGCTGTTCAGCAGCTGTGAGAGCTTCGAGGCGGCGGCGGTTTTCTTTGCAGCGGCAGACGATGAGGTGCGGCGCTTTCTCCGGTCTGCCGAGCTAGGAGCGGCGGGTTTGGCGGCTGGTGCTACTGGCGCAGGAGCTGGTGCTGTCGTTGTCGCCGCGACCGAAGCCGGTTTAGCATCGGTCGTCGTCGTCACGGCGGCTGTCGTCTTGTTGCCACCGGATCGCTGTTGCGCAACCGTCGACTTGCGACGCCGGTTCGCCGAGCTGGTGGTCGGTGTCGTCGGTATGCTGCTGCTGCTTGCACCAGCAGGGACAGCCACAGCAGAGGTGGCTGATGATGGAAGGCGGGATTTGTTATTGCTTTGCGTACTTCGCGGTGTGCTCGCGATAGGTTTCTTCGACGTCGTCGTCTTCGTTGTCGCCGCATCGTCGGCGCTGCTCGACGTGGACCGCCGTCGTCCACCGCCGCCGGCGGCGACCGCGGGGCGGCGTGCGATCGTCCGGTCCGCATCGCTCTCGTCGCTCGACGCACTGCTGCCGTAAATGCTGCGCGCCCGACGAGCGCTCGAGCTCGACGTCGCTGCGGCGGCGGCTGACTTGGTGGTCGGCGTGGCCGCCGTGGCGGCTCCGTTCACGTAGGCCGTCGCTTTCGTCGACTTGGCCGTTGTCGTCGTCGTCGTCGTTGGCGTGGCCAACATCTCCGACGATTGGCTGGTGAGCCGCTTCTTCGACTTCTTCGTCAGACCGTTCAGTTCGGCCGTCTTTCTACTATTGCTTGGCGTTGTTGTCGCAGCCGCCGATGCCTGCGTCTTGGCCGCCGTCGTCGTCGTCGACTTGGAAGCACTCTGCGGTCTCGCCTTGGGCGCCGCCTCCGCTGCCGGCGCCTCCGGCACCTCGTCGCCCAGCAACCGTGCCATCAGCTGCTCCAGATTCTGCGACAACTTCGCATTGGTCTGCTGCCAGCTCGCGTCGCTCGTGTACAACCGATCGTACACCGATCCGGCCACATGGTTGGCCTGCAGCACCGACTGCACCACATCCGCGTCGGGCCGCTGCTTGCCCGTCGCGCCGGCGCACGCATCCAGCACGGCCACCTGCTTGAAGAACGTCTGCTCGCGCATCTTGAAGAACGTGCGCGACAGCTTCTCCCTGCGACTCACCATGTAGCACAGATTCCGCACGCGCTCCAGATCCTGCCGCAGGTGCACAAACATCTTCATCTTCTCCACGTCGGCGGGCTCCTGCTTGCACGCCGCTGCGGCATCGGCGTCCTCCGGCCGTGCGGGCAACAGCGACCGATTCTGCAGCGCCTTGCGCTTCAGTATCCAGTAGTTGTGAATGTAGTGAATGGCCTCCTGATCGACGTCGAGCAGATGGCAGCTGATGTCGCGCACATTGACGTGCTTGTCGAACTCCGATTCGATCTCCTGCTGGCGCTTCTGGCGCGCCATGTTGCGCTCCTCGGTGGTCATGTCCTTGCGGTGCTTCTTGCGCTTGTGATCGTCGTCATCGGTGCCCGAACCGCCGCCGCCGCCACCGTTCGTGTTCGCCGTCGACGAGGCCAGCGCATTGCACTTGCTCTCCTTCTTGTTCTTGTTGACGCTGTGCTTCAGGCAGTACGAGCGCAACTTGACGCCGTCCTCGGCGTTCTCGTCCTCGATGATGGCGCGCATCTCCAGGCCGTGCTGGAAGGCGCACGTCACATGGTAGGCCGTCTTGCACGTCTTCACCGAGCACTGGATGCAGGCGCCGACGCGCTCGCGGCACAGCACACAGATCAGCGCCCAGCGGCTCGACGGAATCGACGAGATCTTCGTGATGGGCTCCATGCGGTCGACGGAGCCGATGCTCACCTCCGGTATCCAGAGGGCGCACGAGACGTGCGCCCACTTCTGGCCGGAGCGCGTCGACTTCATGGCGCCGCCCATGTTCGGGCAGAGCACGCAGTCGGGCCGCTTGCCCATCGAGCAGGTGCGGCACATCCAGGAGCCTGCGTGGAAAATGGTTCGGTTGACGTTCTGGGTTCGAAAAGACTGCGGAATTGCGTGTCTGAGGAACTCACCCGACGGAATGGTGGTGATGCCGTAGCACGCCTGGTGCACGCAAATGTTGCAGCTGTCGCAGAACACCATCTCGTTGGCCTCCTCCGAGTCCGGCGATCGGCACACGTCGCAGATGACGTTCTCGTCGTACTCGATGCCCAAACCCTCCTCGCTCTTCATGATCGCCTGGATCTTGTCCCAGCATCGGACCTGCGCGAGTAACAATTTCCGGATATCGTTGAGCGAAACGCACAAATATTTTCTGACAAATCGTTAATCATACCTCTAGCTCCTCGATGACGCGCTCGAACTGCTCCTCGCTGACTGGACCGGCGCCGATCATCGCCCGCTCGCCGTTGACGACGCGCAGCCACGCCTCGTCGCACGGATCGAGGTCGTAGGCGCACGCCGCTTCCGCCTTGGCCGGTGTGCTGGACAGGTAGTGCAGGTCGGCGCTGAAGTTGTCGTCCTTGGTGATGCGAATGAACTTGTGCTTGGGACTGAGAGCGGTAGAGAAGTGAAACGATTAAAATAGTGGATATATGATCCGGATTCGTCTATAAAGAAATCCTAAATTAGGCAACACTCACAGCTTGAAATCCTGCCTCAATCCAATCACCGCCAACGCTCCCGCTTCCGGTCGCTTCGACGACACGCTCGGCTCGGGCAACGAATCTGGATTCACCGGCACCTGAACACCGCGCTCCCACTCCTGCTTCCACTGGTCGCTGATCGTCCAGTACTCGTCCTGCGCCAGCGGCTCCGAGTCGGGCAGCTTCATGGCGCTGATCAGGTCCTTGCGGAACAGCTCGGCCGGAGCCTCCGGTGCGCTGCGATTGTAGATGCTGGACTTGATGTCGTTGCGCGGCTGCCACGACGAGACGCCGGACGACGAGGCGGTCGAAGTCGATGCGATGGAGGAGGAGGCGGCTGCGGTCGTTTTGGAGGCGCTAGCGCCGCCACCGCCACCGCCGCCTTCGTCATCGTGATGGTGCTGCGGATGGTGGTGATGCTGGTGATGCTGCTGATGCTGCTGGGATGCATGGTGCTGGTGCTGATGCGACGTCGCAGACGAGGCGGTCGAAGTGGATTGCGGATTGTGCTGATGATGCGGTGGTTGCGTGTGCTGCTGCTGCTGCGCTCCAGCGTCCAGCCGACTGTTCGCATGCTGTGCGGCGGACGTGCTGGCGCCCAGCTGCGCGGGATGCGACTGAGGCGGTGCCTTCGACGGGAAGAGCTGCTCATGCGAGGATGCGGATGCGGATGCAGAGGCGGCGGAAGAATGCGCCTTATTGCTCGGATGCTGGTTGGCGGATTGGTGTGGCCTGTGCTGTGTGCTGTGGCTGCCAATGCTGCTGCTGCTGGCCGCCGAGGTGGAGGCCGTGGGCCTGCCCTTGCGGCGCTTCTGGGCGGGTACGGCGTTGGCGTTGGCGTCATCGTTGTCGAAACGATTCGGGCGCTTGCCACGTTGTGACATGTCGGCGGCGAACGCTACGGCAGCCGGCCGGTTGCCTCCGGCTGTCCGGTGGCGGTCCGGCTCCGGCGGATCAGGGGGCACGCGCGAATGGCGGAATGGTGCCGCTCAGTTGGGGCGCATTTGGGGCTGGATGGGGGGGCGGGCGATGCGGTCACTTGGGATGCGCAATGTTGTGAGTGGTGTTCACGTGAGTGTTTTTTTTGGCTGTTACTGTACAGTTTTCGGGTTCAGAGTTTGGGTCTGTTGTTCAGTATGTTCTCTGTTTAGTGTGCCCAGCAGCTTCGCTTACATTATGAGAAAGTGTCGCATTGTAACCTGTGCGGCGGAACGATGAAGGAAAAGTCTTGGATTAGTTTTGGTTGGCGGTGTCGGTGCCGTTGTTTCAGTGCAGTGCACCACCACGTGTGTGAATGACACGAGAAAACCTCAAACGTTTACGTTTCACACACACACGGACACGCACACCGCGAAGCACACTCTAGATCGCGACGACGACGACGACGGCGCGGCGTTGTTGAGTCGAGTTTAAGAACCGCATCAAATCGTTCAAGGTCGTGTGCGCACGCGCGCATTTACGCGTCGTGAACGCGCGCGACGACGAGAGACGGAGGCGCCGAACGCACGCACACACACACACACTCACGCATACGCCAAAACCATATAATAATGAATTGCACTCGACGGAGTGGGGCTAAGTGTCGGCGACTTAGTGTTTCGATAAGCTACTGTGTGTAATGCGGAATCGGAGCCGTACTCGAACACTAATTTTGTTTGCTATTCCCGCTATTCCACCTGACGACGGACGCGTTATCTGCGGCGGTATGAAGACTCGACTATACGCGTGTTGCTATATTGTTATGTTGCGTGTTCTTGTGCGTGCAACGACGGCGACGGCGCGCAGAGATGGTGCGGTGACTTTTGCAGGATGGCTTTTAATCAATAGTCGTCGTCGTCGTCGTCGCCGTCGTCGTTGTTGCTGTCAACAATGCGCGCACCGCACACACATTGTCAAACGCACGCACTCACGCACGCACGCACACATTCGAAGTATGTGCGCTCGCTAACCCCCGCGCGACGAAGAAGCGAAGGAGGTTGAGCGAGAGTCTCTGATGTGCGAGAGCAGTAGTGCGATTTGTTGCACACCTGCACACGTGCATGTCAACACACATGCATGCACACATACCGCGAGCGCAGCGGAGCAATAGCACACACACACACACATTCACACACATGCTTACTCACTCACAGGTGCTGTGCGCGGTTCGATATGTGGTGTGTGTGTGTGTCTGTGTGTTTGTGTTTTTCCGTTCGAGCGGGCCCCACCAGAGAGTGCACTTAAATGTGCGCACTTACTACATAATCACAACCGTCGACGCTGGAAATCGTGCGCACTGCGCCGCTGGCGAGTGTTCACCTGCACGATGTCGATGCGAAGATGGTAGATGGTGTGTGAGTGTGTGTGTGTGTGTGACGACAACAACGCAAAGCGACGAAGGCGATGCGAGATGCGATTATGTGTATGTGTGGAGGAGAGAAGACGATATGTGGAGTCGTCGTCGTCGTCGTCGTGGGTCCGATTTGCCTGCATATTCACACAGATGTTGGTCTTTCGACAGCAAAATCAGGCACAATGCACTCGCTCACACACATGTGCACGTAACTGCGGAATGACGCGCGTAATCCAGCGAAAAATGTGGATTATTTCATCTATCTGGCGCGGCTGTTATCGCACTCTGTGTGACTGACTCTGTGTGAGGCGATATTGACGCGCGGATTGACGTACACTTGCGTGCGATAGTATTAGAGTGTGAGAGACGTGCGATTTGCTGGTTGCTGGTTCGTTCTTTCATCTGCAAGCAGGGCACAAACACACACACACACACACTCTCATAGGGTTCACCACAGCAGCATCAGCACTTATAGCGCACACACACTCATTCATTGGGTCGTCGTCATCGTCATCATCGAAATATCATCATCGTCGTCGTCGTCATCATCGAGGTGTGTGCGTGCATTCGCGTTTATACGCGTATATGAACACAAATACTATACTATACGCACACACACACACACCCAACACGACTGCACGCACAAGTACTTCTTGCGTATAGATCTATATTCACGCGTACGACACCAAAAACACGCACACACACACGAACGCTCGGCATGCACGATTCATTACGTCTGTTGTGTTGTTGTTGCAACAATTAAGCACGTCTCAAAATCAGAGACCCTCTCTTCGCGCGCTCGCTCATATTGCTACGTTTTACACATGCACACACACACACACTCGTCGACCGTGTGTGTGCGCTTGTGTTTGTGCTAAAGTGGAGTTGCATCTGTTCGCATTGTCGATAGTCCGATTTTGCGCATTTGCACACCCACACGACACACACACACGCAAACTCACACTCAAACGAGCAGGCACCCGCAATAAGAATGGCAAACGCGATGAATGTGGGGCGAATATTCGCTGGTGCGCTGGTCTGCACACTTTGGGACTGGGAGGGAGGGGGTCTCCGTCGCCGTGAGGCGCAAACGGCACGTCGCGGTCGCGTATTTATATGGAGTCTGTTTTGCGAAACACATCGCATGTGTGTAGATGTAGATTCGCGTGTTATGTTTTACTAATCCGTCTGGTTTGTTGCTGGGTGCGAGACATGGCGCACAAGTGCTTGGGCATGCATGTGTGTGTGTGAGTGTCTGCGACCGGATAGTCCGAAAAATTATACCGTGCTCACCCACCACAAAATGTCTGTGTGTGTGTGTGGGCACATGTGTTACACACATACTCGCAGAACAGAAGCGAATCGAGTGTTGTACATGCAGAGCACAACACACTCGACTCTTGTTGAGACAATTTAACTAACACACACACACTTGAACACACACACGTGCATGTATTGTCGGACAACGTCGCAACGTCATCAACAAAACACACAAACAGTCATCGCTCGAGCGCGCCAAGCCAAGCCAGCAGCCGCAGCGACGACCACGATCGTCGAACAACGACACTCGCACACACACACACGGTCATCATCTTTTGGGACTGTTCTGCTGTTCGAGTTCGGTTGCTGCTGCTGCTGTTGCTGGCTCGTTGTTTGCACACTTACACGACACACACGTACGTGAGAATAATGAATATGCGCGCGCGTGCGTGTGTGCGCTGGTATGCGTGTGTGTGATCTTGAGTGCACACGATCGGAGATCCGAGACCACGACCACGTCGACGACGACGGTCACGAAATGGATGGCGATGACGACGAAATTGTCCGTGATCGAACTCGGTGCTTGTGTGGCGGCGTGTCTCGTCTTTTGTGTAATGAGAGTGAGGAGTGTAAATCAGCTTAGCCATTCACATTCGCACCACAGCCAATCGACCGCCGCCGCCGCCGCCGCCGCGGCAGACCACACACACACACTCATTCGGATTCGGGGTGCCGCAGCGTCTTTTGGCATAAATAAGCAGCGCGCAAGACACAGCGTGAATGTCTGTGCGCACCCCTCTCGAATGACCACGCGCAAAACAAGGATGGTGGCGGTTTTCGGTGGTGGCTAGAAGTGTGTGGGGGTGGGGGTGTCTGCGGGTGCACGCGCGCGCAGGTCTTTGCGCTTCGCGCGCCGCGCATGCCGATGTAAAACTATCGATTTCACCGACACCCGAAAATCGCATAATTTCGCGTGCTTGGGTGTGTGTGTGTGTGTCGGAGTGTCGGAGTGTGCGCGTACATGTTTGGGTGATTGTGTGTACGCGCAGCCGTATTCCAATCAGACCATGCCTCTGCCTCCTCCTCCTCCTCTACCCCGCAATTTTCTTCTCTCCCCCCCTTCCAACACCTCGAACTCTCGTGTGGTCGCCACCACACCCCCATCCGATGCATGTCGACTGCTTTCCGCCCTCTATGCCGGAGTATGTCATATCCCGTGCTCCATCCGCAAAATCTTTGCGACTGCGACGACGACGACGACGACGGCAGAGTAAACAATCCCGATTCGATATGCGCTATTCCACTGTGCGCTTGCGTGTGTGCGTGTTTTCAATGTTTGTGTGTATGGGAGTGTGTGTGTGTGTGTGTGCATGTGTGTATGTTGTTGTTGTTGCTGGTGCAATATACACACACACACACACTGGGGGTGATTGTCCATGTCACCAGGGGCCTTCGATGGTCACACTCGCACTCCATGCGCGCACACATGCAAATGTGGGGCTATCAATACGCACACATCTGTGGAAATATTCCATTCACACAATGCGGGCCTCTCTCGTCTGCCCGCAAAAGAGACACTCGCATTCACACACACACACACACACACTCACACACCAAACACAAATCGGGGAAACAAAATACACACACACATACGCGCATACACATACACAAACGACCGACTGCGCGATTGCGACCAAGTTTTGCGTGCAAACGGCGGCGCCCGACGCGGTGGCCACCGGTGGCTGGGCGAACGGACACAAAAGCACGCGCACACGATCAGGCGAGCTGAAGACCGGGTCCGGAGGATGCCTGCCGCGAGTCGGGCAGCATTTGTTAGAGTTTATTCGATTTTTACTTTATCACTTCGACGAGACCGCAGCCATTTTTGTTGGATTTCGCTGTGCTTGCTGTGGTGCTTGTGTGCTTGTGTGTGTGTGTGCGTTGTTGTTGTATCGGACTCGGACTCTCTGTGTATTTTGTTGTTGTTTGGATGTATGTGTGTGCGATCAGTGTAGCCGAGGCCGAGAGATGTATCAAATGAAATTTTGTTTTTTTCTCATAGAGAGATCTCTGTGGCTTTTCTGAAAATGACCAAATTCGATGGACTATTCAAACGATATATTTATTGTTCACAAGGGTTTCAATCGGAACTAAATATATTTTGAAATCTCTATTCAGAATAGAATTAATTTCACTTCGAACAATTACAAAGCCGTACAACATTTGACACTTTTGGCAACTCTGTGAGTGATTCAGAGGGAGAGAAAATTTGACAGAATGAAGAGGGCGCATTTGGCTAGGTGACATCCGTGACATTAGCTATATCCGTGACTTTAGCTCGCATTGCAATTGTTTTCGGCAATCAGTTCATTCATGCGCTGAGTTTGTTTTGTATCTCTCTTTACGTTTGCGTGTGCGCGCGTGTGCATATAAGAATGTGTGTGTGTGTGTGTGCGTTCGTATATGTTGAATGAGATTCCAGAGAGATAAAATGATGCACATTTGCGCACTATTGATTGGGGTTTGTGTACGGATTTAGCAGGTTTCTTAGCAAATGTTTTTGGATCGAGTTCCTTCGAATTATCTATGAGTTCGTTGCATCAAATATGTTTGAATCACAGGTAAATAAATTATTATACATTCAGATAAATAAGGACAATAATATTAAAACTATTGATCATCTCATATAGGAACAATTGCATATGCATTTCCGCTTGACGCTTGATGTGCATGAACAAATTCTTCTATTTTCAACACGAACTCGCACGCACGCACACGAACGCACATGCACTCGATGTCAATATAATAATCCCGTCTAGTTATTGTTTCGAATGCTGTTGGGTCTATATTCAACCAAAATATTCACCAATTGAAACAAAACCGAGATTTCCAACAAATCATTTACAATTTTCTTGCAAGTCCTTCAAGCGCACACTCCTGAGATGTGTGTATGCATGCGGATACGAACGTGTTTTACTGGGAATATATCGAAGCACAACAACTAACAAAACACACGATGCGGAGGTTCTGAACCATTTTGCAGCGCCTTTGGAGTGGAGGAACAGCCGCGGAACGGTTCTGCAATCATATTGCAACCACAAACTCGACGCGGGATGGAAGGAAAATCGCGAAAAACATTGATTGCTTGCGGACGCACACAAATTTACCGGACCGACGGACAGATACACGCAACAATCGCGCATGGTACAGGGCGCGAGTGCACGGCATTATATACTTTCGTATATGGGGAATCCGCAGTACCGATATATATGATTTACAAGGTGCGTCAACTGTTATGCGATAGCATCTGAAACATGAATAACTTTTGATGTGGACACATTTTTAAATTGATTCATTCACACAAACTATATTGGTTCATTTTTATTTTATTATCATAATTTTTGTAATATAATGTCCAACAAATTACCTCAATTTCTCATACAAAAAAGGAGCACTTTTTCATACATTTTAATATCACATTTTCCAGCGTACGGAAATGACATCGTGCACTTCTGATTCAAACAGGACGGATCCACAGCACACACTATATAGCCGCGATTCAATGACGCTACTCCGCACGATGTTCGTTCGACACGTCATATAGAAATGGTTATTTCGACCGGCAGACGCGTTCATCCGATTTAACGCCGCCGGACTTTTTATTAGTGGGGGTATTTGGAGAGCATCGAAAAGCCACATACTATAGCTCAGCTCAAAGCCAATAATATTCGTCGGGAAATATCACTTATCGCTTATTACTACCGAGACGCCTGTGACCAAAAAACACGAAAAGGGCATCTTTTTGCATCAACAACAATTCAAAACAAGAAAAATAGAAAGGAACGTATTTAAAAAAAATTAATAAAAGTAACATGATTGGAATGTTGCAGGATTGATTTTATTTGAGATTCAAGATTGTAGAATTATTTGATCTGCGTTGAGTTTGTTTGTGATTCTCCCGCCACTGCCATATACTTGAATTTAATTGAATTTATTCATATGAACAATCTTTCATTAGCCTGTTGTAGGAGGCCCTCTAGCCTATTGAACTGCCATCATTTGTTCAGCCCAAAAGTATGCTATCTACAAACACATTCCAAGTTGAAACGCCTGATTGCACGCTCAGCTATTTAGATTTCTGCAATTTATTCAGAGTAACGCATAAAGACTTTCGCGTGTTATTTGAACTACGATATATATTTGTATTTCATGCATTTTGCTACACACTGTCACACCGACTAGCGACTATTATACATACAGATTGGGACTATATATTTAAAATACACTGGGGGTATTATCATCATCAAGCTCGCGTCACGCTTCACTTCTCCACCACCAACACCTCATCGTCCAGCAGCAGCTCGTCGTCCTGCTTCGTCCTGCCACCGGCATCGCCACCGCCACCGCCATCGCCATTCTTCTGCGACCCATCCGAACTGCTGTCCGGACTGCTGGCCGGACTCTTCTCCGCCACCTGCAGCCCAGCGTGCAGCATCTGCGCAATCATGTCCACGTCCAGATTGTGGTCCATGGCGCTGACCTTGCGCAGCGCCGACGACACGATGCTCAGGTCGCCGCGCAGCTCGCAGACGACGGCCGTGATCCGTTTGGCCGAGGACAGCACCTCGACGCTCTGCGTGTACGGATTGTAGCGCACGCCGAACGGCCGCTGAATCGATTCGGCGTACTGGCGCATCTGGTCCTTGGCCTCCTCGAACGATTCGGTGTAGTAGTAGGCGTTCTGGTACGCGGTGATGATGCACTCCTCGCGACACGTGACGGCCGGATCGAAGCGCTTGATCTTGTCGCCGGAGGTGATGGCGTGCTGCAGCTCGGCGACGGAGGACAGCAGACCGGCGCCGTAGACGCGGAACGTGCCGTCGGGCTGGCGGCACAGGCCGAACTCGACGGTGAAGAAGTAGAGCTGCGGGCGAGTAAGTGTTTGCAAATTATGACATGACGAATGATTGATATAAAGGAGTTTATAGCTGATTTTCTCTCAACTTGTGGGAATATATTAATCATGATCCCATTTCCAGTGAACCAGTGAACCTCGACGCTAACGAACGAACGAACTGAACAAGATTCGAGTCATTAGAAAGGAGCTGTCCTGACATAAAAAATAGACAAAATAATTCGAACCGTCGCTATCTTATCGATGTCATCATCCGAGGCGCCCAGCGACGCCAGCCCAATCTCCTGCGAGAACTGCGCGAAACTCGGATTGGCCAACAGCGGCATATGACCCAGCAACTCGTGACAGCAGTCCGGCTCCGGCGTGTAGAACGGATCCGACGCGTGCCGGATGTACTGCGTGCAGTGGAACACGCGGAACGCCAGACCGGACAGGAAGTCGCGTGGCGATAGGTAGCCGGCGACTGGGCGCAACTGGAAGCCCGTCTTGCGCTTCAGGAAGGCGCTGACGTCCTGCAGCTGCGGCAGATTGTCCTCGCGGTAGCCGCAGTACTTGACCAGTTCGGGCCAGTTCTCCATGTACTCGGGAACGGCGTAGAGCATGTAGAGGCGATGCAGCTCGCGGAAAACGATGCCCCTGTGAGTGTGTGTGGATTGGGAGCACTTTTATAGGAGACTGTGTCGCAGGCGGAGCGTATTTTAATTTTTCCAAACCATGTTTTGATCTCCTCCGCCGTGTATTGGACGCGCGGAATTGGACTGCCACTGTGAATAGAAAATCCGGTTTAATTACAGTCTAATATTGAATCTTTCCACACAATACCTCTTGTACGAATTGGCGATTGCGGTGAATTGATCGCGACGTTCTCGGTAGACCGGATCCTTGAAGCCCGGATGATCGGCGTCCAGAGTGCCGTACATCATAACGTTCTGAGCGTTGTCCAGATCGGCGATTTTGCGCGGAAACCAGTGCATCTCGCCGAAGTCTACAAATGATTATTTTTCGGTTTAACGAAACAACAGGCCAGATAATTACTTTAGTGTCAGCACTCCAAAACCAACGTAATAGTGAATGCTCATTATAAGGAGTGCGGCAGTCAAAAACACATAACTTAGAAATTCAATAACACATGATCCTGTGCATCAATCTTAAAAAATGGAACTAAGTATTGAAGTATATTTATTTCATGATTATTTATTCGAGAAAGTACAAACAAATATTTGATTTTGGCAAAGTTATCTAGCTTTTAGAAAATAACCTCCAGCTTTCTGTAGTCTCTGTGACCTTCCTGGCAGCCGTGATCATTCGATTCTCGAGATTTTCGATGTGATTTGCTTTTAGAAATTGTCGGCTTCAATTATTATTTTACTAAAGCTCAATATCGCTGCATTGGCCGGAGTTATGAGCCATTCGGGCGATGTGCCACCCTGGGCAAAAATGTAATCTTATTACTATTATATGTACCAATCAATCGTAGATTAGCTATAATGACACGACGCTAAGTTAGGCCAAACAAACTAGACACCGTAAGCTTCCGAATGAATGGTTGGAGCCGTTTCTAAAGGCACTTCTTGATATATAGATTCCGGTTTCATTTACTCAAGATATACTAAGATCATCACACATGAAAATCGCCTGTCAAACCAATAACGTAGAAACAAACATTTGTATGGCTATGCAAAAAATTACATCCGTTTTCGGACGCGGTTTGTAGCCACTAGACATTTTATTGCGTCTCTGTTCGTTGTTCTAGCAGTTAATAGCACTTTTGGCCTCGTGAAACCACTTTTTCTCACGAAACCTATTTATCTATAAAGACAGAAAGTGGTTTCAGACAAATAATGTTCAAGACATCCACTCCTGATTTATTGGCAAAGGATCGGATGTTTGTAAACAAATGCAATGGATTGACATTTCGATGCCATATTGATACTTAAATATACATATTACAAAACAAAATGATCACATTTCAAAATTCAAAAATGTACCTAGGATCACTCTGATGAAAAAACTGTTCAAATAATCCAAGTAGTTTCTTAGCTATAGTGGTTTAAAGTTATGCGTTATGCTAAGAACATCATACAAGTTTTCATTGAACCAGATAACACGCTCACCAAAACTGGAGCAAGCCGACACGGGCGTGGGCGGCGGAAAATCCTCCCCAGTCTGTGTGGCCGTATAGTTGACCGATTGCACCTCGCGTTTCAGCAATCGAATGACCTTGTCCAGATGCTTGGAGTCGCATTCGATGTCGACCAGCACGTCAGCCTGAAGGCAAATCACAACTTGATTGCAATCGCATTCAATTTAAGTAAAATCATGTATTTTCCTACTTTGTCCACATTCGATTCGGTGTTCTGCAGCTCCAGATGCAGCACATTGATGCCCAACTCCTGGAACACTTGCAGCGCACGCGCCAAACCTCCGACTTGATTCTTTAGCGTGAAAACAATCGACGTGCGCTCGCTGCCGCCACCGCTGCCGCTGCTGCCACCTGTCGAGGACGACGATGTCGATGTGGTTGAGGCCACCTCACCGATGGATTTGCCAGCCAAACTGCCGTGTTTGCTTTTCATCTGATGGATGATTTGAATCGATTGGGGGTGGTGGCTTTACAATTTGCTCGCGCATAACTCGAAGATTGTTTTATTGCGTATGCTCGGTATACACGCATAACCTACCATCAAATCGCGTTTCTTATGCAACGGACTGCCCTCCTTGACGGCCCACTCCTGTTCGCCGCTGCGATACAGCCACAGACCCAGCAAACCTTTGCCGGAGCCGCTCATTGTGCGTGCGTGTTTGTCTGTGTCTGTGTGGGTGGGTGTGTGTGTGTGTGTGTCTGGTGTTTTGTATCCGTTGCGAACGGTGTGTTCGGCTGCGTCGACGTTGACGGTCACGCACTCGATGTCGGAAGGCGGATGGGAACTATTTGCTATGCGAATGGAGATGCGATTTATTGAGTGTGAAATGTGTTGTGGGTGGAGTGGGGCTAGGGTGTATTTGTGCAGGCAATTCCGTGTGCTGAGACGGGGTGCAAGGGAATTACTTAACTGACCACAGCGGAGCGTCTGTGGCGTTCGTGCGCGGTGGGAATTCGTGAATAAATGTTTTTCTAATGCTATGTGAAATGTGATAGACTGGAGGTAACTGACAATCACTTAAAAGGGATTCAAACGAGTGTGTAGATGTGATTAAAGATTGAATACATTCCATAGTCATAGTGAGTTTGAATTTCATTTCCGATGAAATTTGTTATTTGCATAAACTCGAATAACGCTGAAATGTTCTAATATTAAATAACGAATTTCGTGTGAGAAAAACACTTAAACACTTGAACACTTCCTTAATTCGATAATTGTTTTAATAAATGGAGATGCTGTTGACGAATATAAAATATTCATGACTTCCTTTGAGCACGTCGAAATAGATTATAAACTCCGTAGATAAAGAAAGAACGATGCGATTCTGAGCTGTGGCTTATAATAAATAATTGACCCATAGAACGTAGTTTCGTGTGAAAATGTATAAAATTTGTCTGCATGGAACGTGTCCTATGATTTATCATGAGCTATATTTCTTTATTGAAACGATTTTCAGGAACGTATCTGCCTCGGTATTCCACGTATCTTGAACGATGAACATATCACATGGTTTAAAGACACAGGGAAAAATTGAAACACGAACTTTTGGATGGACAATTCTTGTTCTTCTACATGGTTTCCTTCAAAGATAGCATAATCTAGCAATTCTGAAATATCACGATCCCCTGTGAAAAGTATTACTAAACAATGCTATTTTTTCAATTTAGTTGTCTCATTCTTTCACTGGAGACATCATTCTAGATTTGGAGATAAAAAGGGTAAGGTGGGGCAAGTTTTGCCTAAAAAGTTCGACGAGCTCCGACGTCTGTAATTTTGAATCAATTTCGAAATGGTAAAATGCAATCGATATGCTTCAAGCTATACTCCAAAAACCGAGAGCATGTTATTTGACGATTTGAACAAAAGTAGGGTAAGTTTCGCCTCCAGCCGATTGTGTCAAACACTATAAAATTCAGAGTTGAAAAATACAAAAAAAAGTATATTTTTATGCTCATTCAAACGAACAAAACCGTTCGATACCAAGAAATATCATAATAGCCTCTTTAATCTGGTTTCGAAACCAGAATTCGCGTGTGCAATAAATTGTGATAGAAATTGTCCATATGAAAAATCGATTTAACACTACACATGTACAGTGGGTCACAATATCAAGTTAACAAGACATTTGGACTTTGGGGCTCATTTGCTCAGAACTGGGTGCTCCAAATAAACTAAATATTTTTGTATGTCGAAAAAACATCTTTCTTCTATAGCTCTGCTGAGTTTCATATTTATGGTGAACGCAGTAGACTGTTTAATGTAAGTGAAATACTTGTTTTTTTAAGGACCATGAAATACAAACGGCCTATCGAAATGGCAAAAAATAAACATGGGCCAAACAAGTTGGAGCCTGGCTAAAAAATAATCTCAAATGCAACTTAAAATGTAGGTCCTTCTATCAGAAATGCCGCAAAAATATGAAAATATCATAAGCTACAACATTTAGAAACAGCAACAGCTATTGTGAATATAAATCATTTTAATCTAAACTTTATTCCCAGATGCCATGATGGCCGAATGTTCAGCCTAGACAATAGAAAAAAAACAACTCTAATGTTTCAATACTCTAGGTTTTGGATATGGGGTAACATTGGATTTATAGTCAAATAACATTGCAACATCGTATCCTGGTTGTTGCCATGGGATGGGAACAAACAAACACGCAGTCGTTCGATCGTTTTAATGTTGAAATATAAATTAAATAATTAGTGTGAAACAATCCTTTTAGTCTTTCTCCAAGCATAGATATCACGTTGCATCACTGTCCAGTCTAATACCCCATGAATATGAACACACGCTTCACGTCGTCACCGCCTCCGCCGCCACCGCCTCCGACGACGATGTAATTAGATAATATTTTCCGTGTGTCACCTTTTGTTTGTGGCAAAAGACGACGACGACGACGCGGACACCGGAGACGAGACGAGAGACGACCATCGCCGTGGTTTTTGTCAACAGCAATTAAGACGATGAGCGAATTGCGCACACCGCACCGAACCGACGAAGCACTCTCATCACTTCGCCGCCGCCAGCGACGGATGAGGATGGTCGGCGGATTTTTTGCGTGTGCGTGTGTGTGTTTGGCACAGCAGCATCAGCAGAGTTTGTGCGGCGATGTTGTTCGTTCGCTTATTCTCGCGTGTGTGTGTTCTTGTGTCTTGTGTGCGTGCTGTTGTTTGTTGCGTTTTTGTAATTTCCCGCAGCGATGTCGGTCGGTCGGTGCTCATCTCTCAAATATTTACGCAAGTCATTACACGGATCCCGTGGCAACCGGCGTGGCGACGAAACTGGCTGGCTGGCTGGGATGAGTTTACTTCAAACATCCGCGTGCGTATTATGTATATGCTGTGAGCTTTACTTTGTAACTACCTTGATCAGTAATTACGAAGAATGGCCTTGGTTTCAGACAAACGGATTTGATTTGGTATGCCTCGTGTTTGAAGCATTGTCCAACATTGTCGATAAAAACATATCTAAATAATTTACTTTATTTGTTGATTTTTGATGAACTATGCAGCATCTCAATCGGTTGTGTTTTATTTATTAAATTTTTTTTAAATCATTATTGTTACAGTTCACAGTTACAGTTCACAGTTTAAATATGTATATTATTCGACAGCTGGATGCAAGTTTGTTTTCAAAATATCTTTCAACATAAAACTACATATAGTTCACTTTATTACGCGGATATGAGGGATGAAATGATTCAAACACGAGGCATCCCGAATAAAGCCCTTTCTGAAGTGTGGCTGTCTCCCGAATTCGGTCGATAGCTCGTTTGATGATTCGTTAAATCAGCAAGGTCAACTTAAACTCTTCTATACAATTATTTCCCTATGATTGAATTTTCCTATAACAGCATAACTGCCACGTATGATTAGCAATGAGCCTGAAATGGATGGCAATCTCCCTAATAAGACCCTACTCCAAATCTTGATGACCCAGAGTCTCTTCAATTTCTGATCCGGGTGGAATGAGTGCTATATGTTATGTATGTGTAAATCTGGCCTAATAACCACCGCAGCGCGCAATGAACGAAGGCTGCGCTGTTTGGATAAGTAAGCGCGCCTCATATACACACACACACACACACTCACCCACCAGCCCTCTCACAAGACCATATCACACGCACTTTCAATTTTAATAATTCATTGAATCTCACACTCGACTCGTCGGTTATGCGAGTGTGTTGGTGTTCGCGCGCGTGCGCATGTTTGAACGCGCGAATATTACCACTGACAGGCAAGCGGAATGTTGAGCGTCCTCACATGTATACCAGAGGAATGCATATGAAATTATCAATTCCGTCTTCCTTATCTACATCCATTTTACCTCTTGAAGGAGTGTTGGGCAATTATTTTCAGAAAAAATCGTTTATGTATGTAAATTTATTAATAAATTCAATCGGACGATTAATTCTAACCGAATAGTGAATAATCGTAAACAATAATCGTAGTCCAATATTCATTTTACTCTTGTAAGTATACAATAAATTGAAATGAAATCATGAAAGTACAGTACATAAAATTAAAGAAGGCAACATAGTTCATAGATTGAATAAGATAAAATCAGGAAAGTTAGATGATACCTCTTTCTATTTTGGGCTTGCACCTAGTGTAATC
>JANTBZ010094648.1:0-17818 GCA_024741255.1 Exechia fusca | reverse complement strand
AGAGAAATCCTGCTGTTTTGAGCTGAATGTTAGGTTTAGTATAATCGAGGTCCTGTGTTCGCTGCGTCCACGCAAGGAATAGCACATGTGTACATGAAGTATTCACTGTACTTTTTAAATATGTACGTTGAGAACACGTCTCGTGTACATAGAATTCACAAGCTGCGCTAAATAACAAGCAATTATGTGTGTGTACTGTTTGTGATTCACGATCACAGCAAACAACGCGGAAAACCAAATTGTTTGGAAACAATCAAAACACTTCAGAATAGCAGCAGCGCATTGCGCATTCAGCAGGACGCCGATAAAAGCAGCTGAAACAGCAGCACGGGCAGCAGCAAGAATTCCGGCCTACGTGCTACAGATTCCTATCAAGTGGAAGGAAGTCTTCGACAAGGGCTCGCTGTTCGGTGGTCTGAGCTTGAGTGAGTTACCGCAATTCGTTTCCAATCGGCAGCACAACAACATCCTACAACATTCTACAATGCTCTTCCAGCCCTAAAGCTAGCTGTCCTTCGAAAAGGTGTCGCCGGACATGCTGGCCGCTGGCGTTGATGTTGGCACAGGTGCTAAAGATGCGCAACCGCGAAAAAGGCGGTTCTGTACATGAAAGTTATGTCGCGGCCCCACAAAGGGCTGCAGCTGAAGATGGCTAGCCAAGAACTCTCTGGCGCATCAGCATGTCGAGATTGTGCAGTCGTGGCATTTGTGAATATTTCTGACGAGTGTTGAAGCTTTGGGATATCATTCTACATATACCTAAAAAAATTGCATTATCCATCTACTCAGGGACGCACAATTTTTTGGGGGGAGAGAAGGGAATGGAAGGAGGTTTATTCAGTGCAGTTCATGTACGCCTCGTGCACGCCTAGTGCACGACCCGCGTTTTCATCGTGCATTAGGTGCACTCTATATGTCTCATGCTGTGTACGAGGTGTGCACATACGTCTAATCGAACGATTACATTTCTACCGAGAGAAATTGTGGCCGCTTCAAGTACATCAGGTAGACTATGCGTACATATTTAGAGCCGAACTTCAATTCGTTTAGGCTAAGATGTGCTCATGTCGCGCACATAGAGCGCAGTCTTGTTGTCCGGGCGCACACCTATAAAATTGCTTAAATCGTGTTCGCCCATCTATTCATAGTGACATCCACACAAAATGTGAACCTCGTTCTATTGTTTTCGAAATCGCTGCCGTAAAGTCTCAACTCTGGCTAGGGGCGAATTAAAATATGTGCAGAAATTATCGAGCGACACATTAATTTTTTATTTTATTTTGTATGAACAGGTTTTGTGCATATTCACATCATTTGAGTATACAGTATACGGACATAGTTCTAGTTCGGTCCGGTGAAAATGTTTGGTTTCCTAATTAAATTAAACCATGGCATATTTTGAAAGGGAAAAGGTATTATTTCACACGATTTCACATACAATCTAAATTTCGTGCATGGAATGTGCGCCATCTGTCTGGTATTCTGTAAATGTCATAGTATGTTGAAAAAAACGTGTGTCTTCGCTTAGTTGAACTATCCGCCGCAAGATGACACATCACTCCTATAGACATCTGTTAGCAAAGATGCGAAACAGACGTTGTTCCAGAGCTTAAATTCAGCATTTGAGTTGCCCTCGATTCTAAAACGTTTCGTTTCTGCATCTACGTTAGAATAAGTCGGAAAATTCGGACATTGAGAGTATACATATGCATTCAACAGATACCACAATGAATCAACTATACACTGTAAGCTCTTGGCTAAAGGATATGCCTGCGGTGCTCCACTCGCTCTCGCCTCAGTGTTCATCAATTGGCCTACCTGTTCGTATGCACTTGTCGCGCGCGCGATTGTCGAGTAGTACCGTTGTCGCGACGACGCGACGTCGTTGCATTATCGCGCGCAATTTGGTTGTAGTTCGTGTACGCGTGTTTACCATTCGCTCTTTCAGTATAATATACGCATACATAGCGGATTGGCCAAGCACCGGTGTGGTGGACACATCACTTTGGTCAACGCAAACAGTCGACCAAAGACACTGGCGTGGACGGTGGTCAGTGTTATTCGCGAGTGTGCGAGTGCTTGTTCGTCAGACTGCAGACTGCAGACTATCGCTTTTCGATTTCGATCGGTATTTGTAGTGGTGTTCAGGTCAACAGTGTTCCAAAGAAAACATTATTTCGAATACGTGTGCACATATAAAAGATCATTCACCGACACCTATAAAGGTTGAACGCAGGTTCACGGAAATATAATTTGTATTGTCCTCGAACACGACGGTATGCGCATATGCATGTGTGCAACATCATGCTATGCACTCGGATCAAATTCCTTACACGGCCGTACATTATATAGTATACATGTGGACACTATTACGAAACCAACACATTCGTATGCACAAGTTCGTTCGTACCGGTCAGTTCAAAGTTCAAGCAAACTTCGTGCAATTGGAATGTACATTATGTGTGAGTGGGTGTTTTGTGGGTGGGCTTGTGAACATGTCAGCGTCAGCTAAGTGCATTGAATGAAAGACGATTATTTCGTCGAATATCGGTGATTGTGGTTTCAGATTGGATTCGAATGATCATTTAGTATATCATATAATTTGTATGACCTAATCATTTTGTCAACCCAACAACGGACTAAAGCCTGGAACGGAATGCCGCCCAAACGACGACGAAGAGTCCACGGACTTTATTATCATTCGTCACCTCCAAAAGGTTAGTACCGGACAATGATTCATTGGTTCTCGAGAAATATATTGTCCGTTCCATGTTTTCGTTCCTATTTGTTGTCCGCTCCGTGCACAAACACTCCTAATTACGTCCAACGCAGACCACATGCATTTTTACTACACAAACGCACATACAGACCGCCACCCAGCTATAACTATATATGCAAGTATTACATAGAGTAGATGCCCCTTTAATCGTAAAACAACCGTTGAACAGTTTAGTTATCCAATTCCTCTCCCCACATTTTGTCAATACAAAGTTACAATAGCGGCACTCTGTAAGGATTGAAACCCCGAAGTCACGTTTTTACGTCTATTCAAAATGTGAGTCTCTCAATCGGACACTTTTCCCGAGGACTGCGTGACACAATATTTGACATATTCAGAAAAAATATAAGTTTGTAGAACATGGCTTTTGTGTAGCAATCAATCTTCGGAAGTTATGAGGGTTTTCTGAATTCTACATATGCAAAGCATATGTAGAATTCAGAACTCAATTCAATAAATGTATGTCGAATGTATGAAGTGGCTGATTGAAGGGGCATGTGTCTTGTTCTACAAAAACATAAACATTTAAACAAATCTAAAACTGTTGGACATTACATTACTATTCCTACAAATATTGTGCATTTTAAAATGTATCGAGTGTCCGATTGAAGGGGCATCTACTCTACTGTTTCCATTTGTAACGTACGGTTTGTTAGCCTGGCCAGTCAGCCAGCAACGAACGCAAAACACCATCGCACACCAGCGTGTTTAACATGTTATTAGGCGACAGACAACTACGACGACGACCGCCACTACGTACGTGTAAATAATAAATGAATTTTATCGGAAAACCGAATGGACGGACGGACCGGAACACGCGTCGAGAATGCCACGTCGTCGATGCGTTGCGGCGAACACGTGCATTAGTTGTGTCTCGCATTTCCGACCGATTGACGGCCACCAGCGGAATCGCTAGCTCGGCATTTGAACTACCACCATTTGTTCGATTGCACGCACTCATATTGTTCAAATTCCATCGCACACTATTCGCTTTTTTGGGTCATTTTGTCAAGGTTGCTAGAGTGTGCAGTTCGTAATTAATTCGTGTCATATTTATACAATTACTGAATGATGCCGTTATTTGCGCTTTTCAGTGATACCAATGGGCAATCCGGTCAAGCCGAAAATACCGGACAACGGTAAAGAGGGTAAGCAAATAGACTTCGAGTGTATAGATACAATCAATTATGTCGTGAGCGAGACAGAGGGGTACGCATTGACAGTGTTTTGTGTGTTGTAACGACATCGATTGTCCTAAAACACGCACATAATTCATGTGTATATTTTGGTACGTCAGAATCATACATATGTCGTCCGGTTGACCTAGTAAATTTGATGATATTTTAGCCAAAGAGTTCGTTTGATATGAAGTATGTTAGTTTATTGCAACATAACGTCGATGAGTCAACAATTCCCACGTAAATTCAAACACCATGCGCGTGCAAATTGAGCTGTAAATATATTATATGGGACTCGCATTCTCACCAAATAACCAATCAATTCACACGCGCACGTAATTTAAAATATCGATTTTCATGCCGCATGTGTGTGCAAGTGGTACAAGTGTGTCAGTTCAAATATGCACACGGCCAAGAAAACGGAATTAAATCTGGAAGCTCATGCATATCATGTAAATCACTCTCTATCGATTCGATTTGCGTTTTGCGCTATTGAACTCGAACTTCGCATGCACCCAAAGTCATGCTATGATGACGACATCATATGAAATCTAATGCTGTCTGAATACATTCGTGTCGTATTCGCGCGAGTTAGCGATTGTCATCAAACCGTCCAACATTCGCATCTGGATCCACGACAAGGATGTTGGCAAGCTGTCGAAGGTCATCTGGGAGGGCCAGGGCAATCGGCTGCGCACCGAGATCAGCTCCAATGGCCGGGTGAAAAAGTTCCTCGAGGCAGTGCCGTTTGTGATGGTAGGCTATTCGGTTATTGTTCGAATAGATACACTCGGACATAATCTGTGGTCGATATACTAAATAACCGTGACCCTGCGCACACTTTAACACCGCACCGCAGAACACCATCAAGGAAGTGCACACGGCCGTCGTCGACAACGACATCGAGACGCTGCGCGACAAACTGCCCACCATGCCGGCCGTCCTGCTGTCCAGCAAGGACGCCAACGGCCTAACGCCGCTGCACAAGGCAGCCGGACTGGCGCACACGCGCATCCTCGAGCTGCTGCTCGCCGCCTGGCCGGACTCCGTGACCGACATCGATTTCACTGGCAAGACGCCGCTGCACTGGGCGTCCAGTGCGAAGAACAATGCCCGCGCGTACAATCTGCTGGTGCAGTCCGGTGCCGACGAGGAGGCGCTGGACTATGTAAGCATAAGCAGATAATAGGGCACCGTTTGGCTTAGTGGACGCATTCCTCATGTCTAAACATGTAGGGTGGCATTTCACTATTCAAACCAATCGCGTTACCGTTTTTTTCGGAAGAAAGCCGTATAGAAAATGGAATTGTCTAACTCTGACCAGTAGCCCTTCCCTCCTCTAGCCCAAAACATAACATTTATTATTTGGTCATATGATGAACACAATTGGCACATTAGGACTACAGGCATCTGCGCAGATATAGTTCTGAAGCCTGTAGTCCTTTTCAAAGCTCAAGTGAAATCCATATGTGGGTAGCACTTCCAGTTACTGTTCCAATCCTGGCATGCATTCAGTTTCGTTTGGAATGTAGCAATGTCGAAAAAATACAGTTTGATCAAAAAGGTGCTTATTTTATTTTTGAAGCCTAGTGAGTAATGTCAGTGAGTGATCGAAATGAACAATCGCAACGATTTTCCGTTGATCCATTAAGTCTAGATGAGCTGCCTCAACAAAAACGTGATTATTTACATCAAATATTTTTAGCAAATAATACTATTAGTCTAATATTTGTCAAGAATGTATTTTGACAAGAACAAAATGATTTTTGACTTTCACACGGTCACGGTAATTGACATGCCATACCCCCACAGAAAATGAAAACACCAGCGCACTACAGGCAAAAGCCCAGCGAAATCGATCGGTCGCTGCTCACCGTTGTGCCGGACGCACCGCGCGTGCCTCAGTCGGGTTTGCCTGCCGCCTACGATTGGTCGCTGTTTGGAGGCGCCGCCGACGACAACGCCCACACCAGTCAGCTGGTGAGTCTTCTTCATTACGAATTCAACGTCCGATGTGGCAGTCAATTGAACTCAATTATTCATTGGCGCCATGGCGCAACGATGTTCCGAACAGAATCTGGTGCGTAAAAGCCAGTCGACGCACGATTCGTTTGGGACACACGCCGATTTGACGTCGCCAGTGACGAACGGATCGTCAACGCTGAAGCGCTACAACTCGCACGCCGGCGTGAACGGAGATATTCTGCGGTCGCCAACGCTGAGTCGATCGCCGTTGCCGTCCAAGTTAATGTTGCCGCCTGACTTGGGGTGAGTTGAACGGGTTTGTTTGTACAAGCGATAGCATCAGCACATCCGAATCTTTCGTTGTCGTTCGGCAGCATCAATGCAAACGGAGACGTACCACTTACCACCGAGGAACTTGCCGTACTGGTAGCCATAAATCCCGAGAACGAGATGTTGTACCAGAATGTCGGCGCTTTGACGACGACGAGCGGTGGTGCCGGCTTAGAGGAGGAGGAACCGATCGCCAATAACTGGGAGATGCCAACCGAAGCGACGACAAACGCCGAGGATGTGCAGGAGTCGGCTGACACAGCAGAAACAGCGGAAACAGCGGAGGTAAGCGAACCAATAGTACAAAATGTGCCCATTGTCATCTCGTCAAGCTCGTGTGTAGTATCAAGTCAGTGCTGTCCTTCTGTTACATCATATCTTGTCATCTAAAACCGATATACAATTGCCGGTATGTACAACATATTGTTTGCTTTGCAGTCTGACCCTGTACAAGTCCAGGATGGTACTGACGAACAAGCAAGTGAACAAGAAATTCAGTCGACCGATGAATCATTCGAACAATATAACAACGATAACACAATCGATACGCTGGAAAATCATTCCGACGACACCGATGATGTGAACACGACGGACGTCGAACATGTGGACTCGAATGAAAGTGTCGGAAACCTATCGGCCAATACAGATGTAGAAAATAACGAAACGCACGAAGAAAACCCCGTAAATTATGAATCAGACGAAATTGAGCGCAACGAAATTGAATCCGTCGAAATTGAACACGTCCGGTCGGACAATGAATCGGTAGAGGATAATGAGGCTGAGGCTGATCAACTTGATGACGGTGTTGATGTTGAACAGGTACATAGTTTGGTAGAGTAGTTTGATGTGTCTAGATAACCTTCATGTACACATTCTAGTGTTCTAAATCTGACTGATCGATTCGTATAGGTACATGAGTCCGACGAAGGCTCTGAGGAGGTGACAGCTGTGGAAACCGATGTCGAAGCAGATGTTCTCACTCTCAGTAATGGCCAGCACGCCGCTGACGATGAGGCAAAGAAAGAGGACGGCGACGCCGACGATGAGGCCGGCGAGGACGGCGAAAAGTCGGACAAAACCGATGACGTGTCGCCCAGTCCGGCCCTGGACATTGAGGGGGTGGTCATTGGCGAACCCGATAACGGCGGTGTTCAGTCGGAGGGTGGTCAGCACATTTCGGAGAATTCGGACGAAGTAATTGATTTGATTACTGCTCGTTTGTGTGCATGCGTGTAGATGTGTAGCCTAGCTCCCGTTAGAACGTTAGCAAACAAGTGCCACCTCGTGATGGATAAATTGTCGTCATTTCGTTCGATCAGGACTCCAAAATTCAGGACATAATCAGTAGCGGCGACATGGAGCAGTTGGCCTCGCTGGTGCTGAACGGAGAGGGCCGCAAACTGATGTCACTGTACTCCGATCAACCAGAGATACAGGCGTTTCTCGACAATGTGCCGGCGTATATGGTGAGCTAGTACATATTGAGATGTGTTGACAATTAATGCTCAACGTTCATCATCATTCGCAGAACAAAATCCGTCGAGTGCATTTGGCCGCACGCGAAGGAAGCTTGCGCGACTTGCAATCTGCGCTCGATCGACGCAAGTTCGCCGTCGCCAAAGATGACATTTCGCCGAGCGGAGCAACACCGTTGCATGTGTCTGTCGTATTTGGGCATGCTGGTAAGATTGAACATGCATTATATCAACAGCCACGGGTCACGGGAACAACACTATATTAATTCAATCTGTGTATATAGGCATAGTACGATATCTAGCTGGACGTTTTCCCGAAACCACAACGGCCGTGGACGATAACGGTCGAACAGCACTACATTATGCCGCAACGCTCAACGACAACGGACACTTTTACAACATGCTGATGCACTTGGGCGCCAACTCAAAGGCCGAGGACAATGTAAGCGTACTGCCTTCGATTAACCTAATTGATGTCTGTTACACGGAATTTAAATTACCATCGCAGACGGGAAAATCAGCCGAACACTACTTGGACCCAAACAACCAAACAAACAGCGTACCGCAACTCAGTCATCGCTATGTCCTCAATCAATTCGGCGCCGAAGACGACTATGCTGACGCAATGTTGAGCGATCAAGGTAGGTCAAACATTTTAATGCTGTTAGAGCTAGTAACCATTTTCTTTTAGTTATAGTGAGCTCTCTTCGTGTTTCGGTTTTCATATGTTCGTAGTTGTTAACTCACACTATGTTGCACTCCGCATTCGCTCCCTCCCAACAACTCACACCTAAACACCGACCGACACACGCACACCCACACACACGACCCATGCGACCGCCCAACCGCAACCGTCACTCATCCGCCCGCTCCCGCTCAATTCCGCCGGCAGTGCCCGACGACCTGCACAGCGCCAGACGTCTGATCGACGATCCCGATACGCTCGACAATCTGGAGCGCTGCTTCCGCCTCATCCATCAGCCGGGCGAGCTGCAGCGCTCGCTCGACCTGCTGCCGGTGCACAGTGTGCCGGGCAGCGCCACGTCGCTGCGTGTCCGCATCACCACCTATCTGGCGCGCTTCCTTAAGCGAAGCACGTTCGACGGCATCAAGCGCCGCCAGACGCGCCTCAATCACAATCTGTTCGACGTCATCTGGCCGGCCATGAAGACGGCGACGCGTCGCTACGACATCGACGAGGACCAGAACGCCGGCGTCGTGGCGCCCGACTTCGATGTGTTCGTCGTGTTCCAGGAGTTTCTCGTGCCGCTGATCAAGGACATCAACTGCATCGACTCGAACACCGAGTTCACACCGCATCCGGTGCGCAGCGCCTACTTTCCGGCTGACACCGGTGGCGGCGGCGACGGTAGCTCAACGCGACGCATCGCGCTAAGCGGTCCGCCGCTCACGGACTCGCAGTCGCAGCCGGTCGTGCGTGAGGTACACATGAATCTGGACGCAAGCGGCCGGTGGGCGCGCGACTGCGTCGTCGAGGCAGTGCGCTGCCTGGAGGGCTACGAGCTGCCACTGAACCTGACCGTCGGCCAGCTGGAGGAGGTCGAGCAGCTGCTCACGATGCGCCTGATGACCGTGCAGTTTTCGCAGGCGCTGGACGGCTCCGCCGCCCAGTTGGGGCAGTATTTCTCGCTCAGCGAGATCATGGAGGCACAATCGGAGATGCGCACGGTGCTGGCTGCCAATCGGCTGCTGGTGCCGCTGTACGATGTCGCCGATCGCGGGCAGCAGGCCGAGTCGGCGGCGATCAATGGGTCGCAGTGGCCGTACGGACGCGGGGTGTTCGTGTCGCACGACTGCACGCTGGCTGTGTGGATCAATGTGCAGGAGCATATGCGCGTGCTGGCGTGCTCGGATGCTGGCAAGACGGTGGCGGGCGACGTGGGTGTGGCGTATTCGAGGGTTGGTCGAGCGATCGTGTATCTTGAGCGAGTGATGGAGTTCAGACATAGCTATTTGCTGGGGTATTTGGCGTCTCGGCCGAGTTTCTTAGGGACGGCGATGCGAATTTCGGTGACGCTGGACTTGCCGCTGCTGTGCAAAGAGCTGGAGAATCTGCGGCATTTGTGCACGGTGCGCGGTCTGCATCTGCAGTCACGCGGAGTGGACGGATTGAAGCGCAGTGTGCGCGTCAGTAATATGCAGTGCATGGGGATGACGGAGTGGGAGATCTTCCGGGAGTTTTGCACGGCAACGCGGAATGTGATTGCGATGGAGCGCGAGTTGTCACAGTCGAATTCCAATCAGATAACAGCGATGCTGGCAAGTGTGTTCCGGAGGAAGAAGAATAGTTTGGTGGATGTGTAGCACAGCCGGCGAGGACGAATAAACTGATATTAGTAAGAAGAAGTAGCATAATTGAACGTTCTCTCATTACCTGCCTCTGACGAACGCGCTCGCACGATTGCACACAGATTAAGCCTATGTCGGGTTAGTAGATTTATGATTTGATTTTGGCGATGTTTCGATACTGTTTCATACCACTGTTACGATTTTGTTTCTCTTCATTGCAGATCACAGTAAAGGGCGCGACAACAAAGTGGAAATACCACTCTTTCGTACCGAGGAAGGACGTTACTTGGCAACCTGTAAGCGTTCGCATTGTTCCAATCAGTATATACTTATTATTATAAACAACTATCTTCTATTTGGCAGCGCTCGGCGATCCGCTCATCAAGGGCCTGACCGAAGTGGCCAACAGCCGGCCAACCGATCCAGTTGCGTTTCTAGCTAATTACCTGCACGGATTTTCGAAACATAAAGATACTGTTTTGCAGAGCTCCATCAATGCGGCGTCGTCAGCGGCACCAGCCGCATCCGAGCTGGGCGTGCAACCAACGTATACGGCAATAGTACCGCAGGCTGAAACGGAATCGACCCGGACTGATGCCGTACAAGCATCATCTTCGACGGTGCCGACGACAGAGCCCGATATGTCGCCAACAGACGATACGCCGGAGCTGGCGCAGAGCAGCGACGATAGGGTAATGATGCAGCAACTGCGATGAACTATTTCGATTTTGGGCTATACCAATCGATTGCCCTCCGCAGGACGAACACGGCCAGAGTCTGCTGCACTTTGCGTGCGCCCGTGCCCACGAGCGCAACGCACTCGGCCAGCTAATCGACGAGTCTGGCGTCAGTATCGCGTACCGTGACGAGCTGTACCGCACCGCTCGCGACGTCTCCTACCAGGCCAGTCAGCCGGCCAACGCCAGTGAGATCGATCGCTACGTGCTGTCGCAGGCAGCGCAGGGCAACTTGGAGTTCTTCGAGCACCTGCTGCTCGAGGGCTACGATCACATCGGCGACGTGGAGGACGAGAATGGGGCGGGCATCGCGCAGATCGTGTCGCAGCGCAACCAGACGGGTGTGGTGCGGTTCCTCGCCACGCTCGAAGACTTTGAGGAGGCGCGCGAGCGACTGCACCGGGCGATCAGGCAGACGAATGTGGGTGAGGTGCGCGAACTGCTGGCCAGTGCGGACGGTGCTCGACTGGCACGGGCGAAGAACTATTACGGGCGAACGGCTATGCATTTGGCTGTGTTGTGCGAGAATGAGGACATTGTGGACATGATATCGACGCAGTTTCCGCGGACGCTGCGCCTCGGCGATAATGTGAGTATACGATTCAGAGTGCACACATCTCGGCGATGTAAGTTTAATTCGCCATTTCGAATTCATGCAGTTGGACCGAACACCGCTACACTTTGCTATGGGCGTTTCGAATGTGGAAGCACTCAGTCGCATTCTGATCAAGAACGGCGCCAAACGCGTCTTGAAGGATCTAAAAGGGCGGCAACCCAGCTATTATTTCATGAACAAAGCGGACATCAGCCGGCTCAAAGAGGAAGAAGAGGAGGATCATGAGGGCGAGCGCGATCGTCAGAACTAGATGCTACAGGCGTAGTATTAAGCATACAAATATTACCTACTCAATCTCAATCATAAAAAATAGCAGAAACATTCGTAGTGATAAACATGTAAATGAAAATATATATACAAATACAATATGAAATATTATGTGTGTAAGGAGAAGGAGATTCAAATGCTCAAGTTGTTCTAGTTCTTTAAAACTTATTTCGTTCGAGTACAAAACAACGTTAAGATCAAGGGGAATTGAGCACATCTATAAAACAATAGCCCATTAACCATATTATGATTTGTGAACAGATTCAATGCATGCCATATTCAACCTGTATACGATATACGCACTCCAAACGATGCGTCCGGAATAATAACAACCACGACACCGCGATTGCTGCTCGCCGTGATCTTGAAAGCGTACACGGAAGCTCGTAAGTCGTAAACCTATGCCGCGCGCGATTCAATTCGACGACGATGAAAACCCAGTGACACACGCCGCACTGCATAAATAAAATACGAAATTTATTACTCATCATCATCGGACATGTGTAGTGTCAACACCCCCGCCGAACTCTATTGATGCGGCAATCCATAGGTCAAATGTCCCACCGCCGATGAGCCAGCAGACGGAGCCGATGATGGCACCACCACCGATGGCACCAGCACCGCGGCCTGTCCAGCATGGTTCAGTGCGCTCGAAATGGCCTGATGCAGCTGTCCGATTGGCGATGCTACCGAGGCCACCGGTGCGGCCGGTACCACATGCGCCTTGAGTCCACCGCCCGCCTGCAGCAGGCTGCCGTGCACGCCGCTGATCAGTCCGTTCACCGAGGCCAGCGTGTCCTTGTGCAACACCGGATACGGGATCTGCACCGGCACCGGCACCGGCACAATGATCGGATTGCGCTTCAGCGAATCGACGACACGTCCGACCTTCGCTACCTTGGCCGCTTTGACCGCCGCCAGGGCGGCCTTCTTCAGCGCCAACTTCTTGAGAACGACGCGAACGGGCGCCGTGATGATGCTGATCGCGGCCACTTTTTTGGCCTTCAGCGCGGCCCACGTCTTCCACAGTGCATCGGCCGTCTTGTGCTTGACGTCCGTGGCGACGGCCACATGGGCGATCACATGCGGTGCCGCGACGGCGGCCAGAGTGGCCTTGGCAGCGGCCACCTTGAGGACGGGGTGGCCGGCGGAGGGACCCGCAAGCATCGCACAGGCGAGCAACTGCAGACAAGATAGAATTTTTGTATTTGTTCCTATGACAATTGAGCAGAATCTGCACGCTTACCAGAGTGACGAATAGCGATTTGATGTACATGTTGTCGTCGTGTTGTCGTTGGCTTTTTGATTTGATATACTTGGATGGATGACCCACAATTGACTGATATCGATAGTGAAGAGTTTGACCTATATATACGCGACATACGACAATATTGTTCGGTACGAAGACCGGTGTCGAGATTCATTTCTTTTACGAAACTAACACGTTTGCCTCGAGTGTCGAGTATAGTGCACTGCACACACAGACATTCGCCGTCGGCTGAGAAAGTGAATGTTGGTACACCTAATCACCTGCAATGACTACGCTGCGGTGTTTCGATGACACTTCAGGTAAGTCCAGCCATTGCGAATGCGGTGATAAGACAATGTTTATAGCCGATCAGTCATTTAGAATGGGATTTTACTGCACTATTGCACGATTGCAAGTAATGTTCGTATAGTACCATATAGTAAGTATGATGTTCATGTCACCGTGCTGGCACGTTGACCGCACACTCACGCTCTGAGAATAATTAATTTCCACGTGATCGTCGCATGTGCTCTTGAACTCTACCGCAATAATGCAGGCATTGCCAAAAATTCCGGTGTGTGCGATCATGCGCGACACGAACGCGCAACATCATCAACTAGTAGTAATAGCGGCGTACATCAACGCATGTCAATACCGCCGCCACTTTATCAGTAAAAGTGTACATAGTATGTGCATACTACACCCTGCGCCAGAACTGATGTTACAGTTTTGGGGTATGTTTAAGGTATGAGTCAACGTCAAAAGATACGAAAATGTTTACCTCTTAAGAGCAGCCGTGCGATTAACTCGATTGCTTAAAATGACAACGGCTAAGGGCGTCCAAATCGAGAAAAATGTAGTCATCAACCAAAAACTATCCTTATAATTTGGTATAAACTTCGAATGAATTGACATATTTACGATGTAACACTTGTTCTGCCGCTAGGTGTATGTACTCTATGTGAAGCAAATTCGCGCGTACGCGACAAACATAAGCAATGCTAAACAATGCTTCGCCTCGCACACGGACTGCGTGTGTGTGTAGTGTGTGTATATACCTATATGTGTGCGATTAAATCAATACAAAACACATGTTACACTATGTCCTATGTCATACTCTACGTACAAGTGCTACTGATTTGAACATTATAGCGCGCGTGCGTTGTTCGACGTCGCTCGTTGCGCGCAACAAGTGTTCTCCAAGTATAGTGCCGCATACGCACTTCATCACTATGTATCGGCTCAAATTAAAGTCTAGTAAAACACACACACACACACCGCACACACAGATACGACGAACACGGGCGCATTGATCATGCGGCGGCGTCGGCGGCGGCGGATTGCGCAAGGTAACTCCGAGCCGAGCCACAGCAGCGGCAGCAGCAGCAGCGGCAGCGTGCGGGCTCGGAACCAGAAGTTTATAAAATAAATGGTCAGTAAATAACAATAGCCAGTTTCGATTGCATTCAGATCGCTGGCGCACGTTGTTGCGCGTGCACCCGCCCCGTGTGATTGAATTCGTGTGTACGTGTTTGTGTGTGTGTGTGTATTCTGTCCAGCACTCGCGCGGTTTCGCGGTTCGTCGTTTCGGAACAATTTGCTCAAGTGAATCGCATCGCGACACAATAGACCAGAACCAGCCGCAGCTATAATCAATGCACAACAGCTGGTGGTGACCACAAACATCGTCGATCATTCATCAGCAGCCACAGTGCTGGAGCGTCAGCAGTTCCGGCCAATCAACACGACATTGGCGACATCAGTCGGCATTCGGTGTTCGATCGATCCAGTGTATATCGACGAACAACGCGCAGTGTCGCAGTGACATTATCGCGTGCATCGCAGAATTATCATAACTGGTGCAACAGATCACCAAAAAAATGGTTACGAAAACGTGGCGTATATCGGATTATGTGATCAAGAATGCAGTGGCCGATAAGAAAATACACAGTAAGTGAATGTGGAGAATAGCTTGCTGGTAGATGGAGCATTCAATGTGCATTGATTACAGCAACGGAATCTCGAAATCCAATGCACGCATGGTCGCGCATGTTACACTACCCGACAAAAGTCAACTTTTGGAACGATACTCGCATCTCGTATAAAATTTGTCATGCGTAATGTGCTCCTACAAACTAAAATCATTATTTTATTTTTTTAGACATAGGTTTTTGGTTGTGATTCTTTCAGTTTTTTTAAGGTGTATTATTAGCCAAATCTTGGGTTGGTCTAAAACAAAAAACTGTATCATATACCAATAGAAAGACAATTGAATAACATAAATTTCATCCTGATCCCAATTAACGAGTTATTCGGAGAAAACGTGTTTGTTTTCTAATGCACAAAAATACAATAAAATGCACCAAAAAATATAAAAAATATAAAAATGCAATATACTTGATTCAATTTGATTTCATCATATTGCTGACTCAAATACTCAAATACACATCAATCAAGCTAATGCTGTTGGAAGTCTGTGGTTTCATTCCTTTATGATAGGCAATCAAAACTGGACAAACAACCATTTTATTCATACGAATGATAAATTCAACTGGATATTACTTTCTATTGACAAATATCATTTATGCAGCATATTATGTATATTTTTATAGAACATCATTGTCTTCATTTCTACATCATGGAAAATGTTCACAACTTGTTTAGGTTTGAATAACGGCCAAATAACGACCAAATTATACCGGAGATTTTCAATTAGGCATTCAATCCAGTCAGCTTTATAATGATACCCAATTTAATCGAGTATATTGATTTTTTTTAAATATATTTTTCGCATGAAAAAATGTAATCGGAGTATGTGACCTAGAATAGCCGATAAAAAAATACACTGTAAGTATACGTGGGATAGCTCGACGCATCAAATGTGCAGTGATAACAGCAACGGAAACTTACACACGTATTTAATCTCGAAATCCAATGCACCCATGGTCGCGCGCTTGTTATCGGATCGGTGTTGATATTGGAAGCTCAACTGGCTGGTCGACTGGTCGACAGTGATTGTAGATTGATAATAATTACCACAATAGAACAATGAAATCAATGCAATTATCTTGGAATGCTGTCGCTTTGTTGATACCGAGAAAGTGTGATCTGGCGTTGATTGCCGGCAGAAACTGCCGACATGTATGCACTCGCGGTTCACACGCGTCACTCACAGACAGTCGCGCGGCAATTGTTCGCGAATGTGGAATGTTTGAATTGTACTGTGCTCTCTGTTCTGGTGACTAATTTCGCGTGTCTATGGGTGGTTGCGTGCGGTTGGAATTCGCCGTGCAAATTAGTGTCCAATCTGCAATCTGATTGCATCTGCATAGTAACGGTCGCTAACTGTTGGCGCAATAGTAGGTACTATATACTGAATGCGCGATGCAATGCTGCTGATTATGCTGACAAGCATGCAAACATGAGAGATAAGCCCGCGATTTACAGCTGCCGTTCCGATGTCTCTTTCGCTGTGTGGTGTGTGCATCCGTGCACGCTGCAATCTGCAAGCTGCGGCATAGTCGCTGGGCACCATCATTCGCATTTGGAAAGTACACATCGCGATCACATCCGACCGTCAGCTCACCATGCGCGCCACTCCCGCGCACGCATTCGCACACATACGACATACGACTGCGCGCGTACACGTACACACCACATTGCGGTATCTTCTTCGTCGTCGTTGGCATCGTCTTGGTACTATTCCATCATAAATAACGCTTGTGTATTCAAGTACAAGGTCTGCGGGAGTGCGCTCCTCTCGGAAATGGTATGGTCTTCGTTGAGGTGGCGCGCTGCTCGCATTGTGGTCGTGGTCGGCAACGCATCCAAGCTGACAGAAAGACACAAACTACGAAGAGTCGCACCAGTTTCGCATACTGCACGGTTTAGGTTGTCTGAAATATTTCAGAACTACTACATCACTGTTCAGATTTTATTCTCGATAAAATCAAAAATGGTGCGGAATCGACGTTTTGAAGATGGTAAATATTTGTTAGTATTTTGTTCTCAAGTCTAATAATAATGGCTCATGAATTGAATCGTATACGCAAAAGTGTGTTTCATGACCACATTATTACAAAGATCCGGCTGCCCTTCAAGTTATTTGCTTATACAATATACTAACGATGTAAACAAAACAACAGACTTTTCAACAATAGCGACAGAATGTTAATAACATATTTTGTGCACGTTTTATTGCACATTCTACCCTAGTCGCACAATAAAAATGCTAGTAGGAATTTCGTGTCTTTGAGAGCTGACTACTGATACGCAGAAAAAATCAAAATTCAGATTTCACGGTGATTGTGATTCACTTACGACTACGACGGACCTGCTCCGCTGCAGCGCGTGTCTATGCTCTAATCTATAAACTCGTTCCGACAACAAACTCGTTTCAACAAAATGTTTGTGGCCGGCAATGCATCCAAGCAGACAGAAAGGCACATTGCCCAGAGTAGCAAAAAAATCTGCATACACTACGGAGGTGTTTGCGACGAATCGGAAGAGTTGGAATATTTCAAACCGAACTGTATAATAACCACATCACTATTTTCGATAGATCATAATGGTGCGAAATCGACGTTTTGAAGATGGTAAATATTTGTTCGATGTTTTAATTTTTTATCGAAAACTAACCAACCAAATTTTTATAATTGAATCGCATTAGCCGAACTTGTGTTTTTTGTGAAAACATTCGAATTCACATGATACAACAGAGGATTATTAATTATTACAAATTTCCAACTGACCTCTAAGTTATATTCAGGTGTATATAGAGTAAATCGAACACTTTTCGTAGAACAATCGTTGAGGTGGTATTTTCCAATCGATTTCACTGGGTAACAAAAATCAAGTTATGGCGTTTATCGCCCTTCTGTATAAACTTTTCTGACGTGCTTTTATCTCCTAA
>JANTBZ010094537.1:0-17820 GCA_024741255.1 Exechia fusca | reverse complement strand
AACTCAATCATTAACATATCTAGGAAAAGTCGGCTCTGGCCAAGAACCCCTGAAATACAAGTTTCCGAACTCTTTAGTGATTGACTGTACGATGTCAAAGATAGAAAACTCGTATACCTTTAAGGTATCATAATAACGAACTCTTACTTCCTTCTAGATATAGTACTTTTTCTCTACTAATGTCTGTCGCGTGTATTTGTTTTGTAGCCCTGGAATGATGAGTCAGCTCAGGGAACTGCTCCGAAATTCCGAGGAAACCTAGAGTCGTAGATTTCCAATGATCTTCAGAACCGTTGAACACTCTCACGAATAAATCAGTAGTGTTGTGATTTATGTAGCACACACATCAAGTATCTCGAAGGTCGATTGCTTGTAAATCAATGCAGCATAGCCAGGGAATAACATTTATTGTAACAATAGCCAATAACATTTATTGTATCTTGTATTGCATTGACGACAATTGTGTCTATTTCATTTCAGACGCCTGGAAATCACCCATCAACCTCACACAGGAATCTCATGAGCGCGTCAAGCGCAATCTGTCGGCAGCCGCCGCTGCCGCTGCCGCGGCAGCAGCTGCATCAGCCGCCGCAGCACCCGGCAGCATCATCGGTGTCGATTCCGATCAACCGCCAGCGAAACGCGCCCGACTCAACCCAACCACCAACGTCAGCATCAGCAGCAGCAGCAGCAACGGAACAGCTCCGACGACGACGACGACGACGACAATCAACAACAACAACAACAGCAGCAGTACAACAACGCCGACGGCGGCGGACGACGCCGCAACGATACCCGCCGAGATCGTTTGCACGCGACCGCCGCCCGAAGGCGATGCGGTGCCGCACGTTCTGCTGTCGCAGGTGTTCAATCAGGACGCACTGGAGCGGGTCGTCGTGTGAGTAGCAACAAATGCACCCAGCACCCAACCCCACTCAACCACTCAACCAACACTTTGTATGTGTACCCAAAATTGCCAATTCTAACCAATAATGAACATGTCTAATTACCTGGTTCGCTTGTGACATGTTTGTGCGTTGATGAGAGGGAGGATTTGAATGCAATCTATCGATAACATGATAACAGATTATATGCGTATTTTGAAATTGATTTTTACTAACATATGGCTCTAGGTTTCTTTCGTTCTGTTCGTTAAATTTCTAAAACCTAACAGCATGGAAACGATAACATTAGCACATAGTCCACGTATAATTTGTATGTGCTGAATTACACGATACCCTAATGTATTTTTGTAACGCCTTTGTATTGTATTATTACGACAATAATAACGTTTACTTCAACTATTTGTTTGCGACTGGCTTAACCCATTTCCGGCGACTGGTAGATTAATCGACTAGCAACTTTGGAATGTTGTACTGTCTAGCGTGAGAGATATAACTACATGAAACAAAATAAATATTCGTGATTGATCTATCCTCAAGACATACGAATTTAATTTAGCTTGATTTGATTATTATCTTGGCCGCTATCGAGTGTTGACGCTGGGCAAACCGAGCATTTTTCAAAACGAATTTCGAATTTCGTTAGTCTAGAAAAACCGTAGTCCTTTAGAATATCAATAAGTCATCGAAACATCAACCGATTTCCATGACATGTTGTGTTCCGTGTTCTTGAAGAACCAAGTCAGAGCATTACATAGTCGAAAATGTAATATAATTTCCGGAAAATAGGATAATCGTGAATATTGTAACACACAGAAGACAAATTTCGAAAACTAAAACGTGTACTAGGTGACAAACGAACGTCAGGTAGAAGTTTCAATGATTTTGGCCCAGCATCAATCAACCAGAGAATAATACTCATATATTTTATGGCTTTCGAGCTCCTTATCAATTATGATAATTTGTATGGCCTTCTCAATATTTAGTTGGACATAATCTCTATTATACTCTTGAACAAACAACACTCAATTCAAAATTAGCCATTGAAAAGTAGATAAACAAATATTCTTACGTTATAATAATAACCGAAGCTTTAGTATTGCCCTTTACAATTGACTTGGACTGCTTTTCGACACAACATCAAGAAGGTCGCCATTATTGTCCTTTTTACTGTCCATAGCTAAACATGCGGAATAAATGTCTTATTTAGAAGGCACTGATTCCGTGTTTCGGCTGATTAATTTGTTTGTTCGAAAACGAAGATAATATTTGAAGATTGATGAATACTCAAAAACCAAGTTCTACCAAATTTAAGAACGATAAGTAATGTACAGGGTGGCACAAAATTCGTAACCCAATTTTAAAATGTGATAATTTTTGCAAAAGGCCTTTAATTTGGTTTCTGTTTTCACATTTGTGAAGTGGAAGGATCCAAGTTTTCGTACATTAAAACGGGAAAATTATATCGGCCTTGTGTCCGTTGTCCCGGTCCTTGTAAAATGCATGTAAATTTTATCGACTCGTAGAATAAGAAAATACCTTCTAAAAGCCCAAGAATGGTAATAATGGGCGATACATTGAAAGCTGGACTTCTAGATAAAAATCTGAAATTAGTCGACTCGAAAATTATGGACTACACTGTTCGCTAATCAAATGATGGGAGTGAATATAGATTTCAGAGGTTGAGTTGAGTGTCCTAAATCGGAATACGTGATAAAAAATGTAGTTAACGAATGCAAACCCGAAACGGGGCTGTTGAAATTGATCAAATTTAAAACTGTAATTATATTACATATCAACGCTTATCTTTCGTCATAGCATACTTTCAGGTTTTGAATCAATTTCGATTTCTTGGTGACAAAAAAAGTCAACTTTCCACTTCACAAATGTGAAAACCGAATTGAAATTGAAGGCCTTTTGTAAACGTTATAGCGTTTTAAAATTGAGTTACGAATTATGCACCTTGTATTTTATTATATTATGTGTTGTTATTATGTCGCATATTTATTGCTAGATCTTGAAAAACGTGTCCGGCTGAAGTGGCACACATTTTTGAACGACGTGTAAGATCATGCTCACTAGCAGATTGCCGTTAGTTCATCATCATCATCATCATCTACATCCATTTACCCCATGGAAGAGTGTTGGGTGGCTGTCTTTGAAATACGAAGCTTTTACTGATTATTTACTATTGATAGGCACCAGTATATCAACACGACAAGTTTCACTCAAACAGTCAGCTTTCACTAGAACGAGATCGCAGCGCTCAGCGCTTTACTGGAGGAGTGATAACTGTCAAGCCAACATTTACGTGTCTGCTCGCACACGGGCAGAGTGATCGGTCTGCGCTTTGAGAACTCGGTTGGAAAATACCACCTTTCACGAAAATTGCCCGATAGATTGCATTAAAAAAAATTATCACAATTTATCCAAAACTGTCTTCAAGTTGTGTACAAATTAATGTTTAAAACAATCACACTCACTATGACCTGTTTTCCTTCCCCACCTTTCCGCATTAGCCTGGCTCAATAACTGCGTCGGCTACGCCAACCACCGCTACTTCGTCTCCTACATGGCCTTCACCACCCTCGGCACCCTCTTCCTCATCTGCTTCGGCGCCCAGATCGGCTGGACCGTCGCCTTCGGCGACTCCGCCTCGGACAGCGACTGGCCCGACGCGGAACCGCTCATCGGCCATCCCATCCGCTTCAACCGCACCGGCCATCTGATCGCCGTCACCGAGTTCAACGAGTACGGCTCCGATGGTCTAGAAGCGGCTCGCCACGACGATCTGCCCGTTCCGGGAGCCGCCGATCTGAACGACGATCCGCGGAAGAGAAAAGCCATCGCGTTCATGGCCTTCATCAATGTGGGCGTCTGCATTGCGTTGGGCTGGCTGACCGTGTGGCACGTGAAGTTGGTCAGAAGAGGCGAGACGAGCATCGAGGCTCACATCAATGCATCGGAGCGACGGCGATATGATGCGGCTGGTGGGCAGCCGTACAGGAATCCCTATGATTTTGGGCCGCAGCAGAATCTGAGGGAGTTTTTGGGGCTGACGCGGCCGGGGCGAACGTGGTGGCGGCACGTGCTGTGGCCGTCGGCGCATGGGCCGGTGGATGGAGGGGGGACGGGGTTGAGGTGGCACCGGGCGGCGCCGGAGCCGGCGTGACGGGACTGATGGTGACTGCGACGGCGACGGCGACGAAGAAGAGTGAGTACTAGTGAGAGTACGCGATCTTATAATAATTCCAGCGGGTTTAGCATTCCAGTCATTTGGTCGATAAGTTTGTATTGTGTAATGGTGCGAGTGTACGTTTATTGTGAGAGAGCGTCTCTACTATTTATATAGTGTGTATTGTACATTATGCTAATTAAACGAGGCGATCGCAAAGGCATACGACTGCACTATGGGTTCTATTGTGTTTGTGAATAATGTGTGTGTTTGGGTAAGAGGGGGTGTAAAGCTGTGGCCATAAATTGGTTAAACTTCTACAGGTGGTTATTAGTGTTGGTCCTCGGTACACCGTTCAATTTGATGTATTTTTCTATCTCTTCCTGTTTGGGCAACACATGATTTGATTCCTATTCTAGGATTGCCTGGACAAATGCTCAAAGTTGCTGGTCGATTAATCGATCGGTTGCCGGAAATGGGTTAAGAGTGCTCAATTGTCCGGTTTTTCAAAATGTCGACCAAAATGGTTTGGAAAAACGGTTTTATTTTGAAAAATGTCTTTAAACTGGTATTTTATTCATGTGTTCATAACTATGAATCTTGAATTTGATCATAAGATTTTTATTTTGCGAAGTGTTTACGGTTACCGATCCAGATCAGCGAACTTTAAGCAACTTGAAAGAACTTATATGTTTCAAAATGAGATTGAGGTTGAGGTTGGAACGAGTCCCTATACATTAGAGGCACCATAAAGCCCCATCGTACTCTCGCCGCCATATCGATCAGTGCGCATTTAGAACGAACAAACTGCATTGCCCAGTCTCGTTCACACCCTGCTATCGCGAACATCGCCATCGTACAAAAACATTATGAAGTCTCCGATTCGTCGTGCCGTTCTGCTCGCCTCGCTGGCCCTCACTTTCCTGCTGTTGGTCGTGGTCAGTCTGCCGGAAGTCAGCGCTCAGGTCCGTGATCCGGATACGTTTGTGCCGGCTCGGCGGTACGTCGGCAATGCGTGCCAGTTCCGGGACAACGGAACGGCTGGCGTATGCCGCACGCTGACCGAATGCCCGGCCGTCACGGTGGAGATGCTGGCCAAACCGATGATCATGCCGACGGCTTGCGGTTTCGAGGGGAAGGTGCAGATTGTGTGCTGCAAGAATTCGAAGAAGCGTTGATGTCTGATTGATGACCATTATGATATGATGATATACTCAATAAATAAAGCATAAGTGCATAATTAGAGAAGAAGAATCGTTATTGTCACAAAATATTAATGAAGAGGTATTTTCTAGGGCGTGCTCAGCCACAGGCTAGATTGTGTATTATAGAAGAATGTTCATTGACCCAAACTTCTTAATACAATCTGAATGTGACTTTTATTATCCGACAAAACATAGAAGTAAACATTTTGTGAATGTTTTATATTATATTAATTTAAGTATATTCGCAAATGTACCAGTAGCAATATATCAGACTTTGGATTTGGTTAACCAGTCGTTGCTGGGTTCGTTTTAGGTGGCCATGTTGTATATCAAACGAAAGGTGAGATTTAGATCTTCAACGTACAAATATTTTCCAAAAGATTTAGAGTTAGTTGCAAGCACATTGCGCTGTTGAAAGTGTCGATGTTTGTGCTGAAAAACGATCGTTTGCAGGAAGTGGAAAACTGGGTGCGAAATCATGCATTTCGCAATGGATTTCAAAAGGCGATAGAAAGAGAATATATTTCGAGTACCCTAAACTCGGAAAATTACAAATATCGTTAACGCATCCGAACTTATTGATTGCCAAAGTGGGAGCTCCACATTAGGTATATTTGTGAAGGGATCAGCTGGAAGCATTGGACAAAAAGGTCTTAAAACCTACGAAACAGTTGATACCGTCGTAACAAACAATAAAATATAAATTTCAACCACAATTTGATCATGAATAACACTGTTTTCAGCCACATTTTCCATGCGCATTTTTCGAGCGCATTCTGCCAAAGTGATCAATATAACGATTTCTTCGCTCAGGTGCTGGATTCGATCAGCCCCGCTGTACTCATGACACCTGGCGAGTTCCGATTAACCTTCATTTCCGTCCATGAGACACATACTTCCAGGCCTACACTTCAAAATATTCGAGAAAGTAGGATAATAGGTCGATGAATGTTTTTCATTGCTGGAGCGGAAGGACTCAAGTGTGAGATCCACAAATTCACAGAATGATAGGGTTCATGTGTAGCTAACGATGGACATACACCCAAACAATATATCTTTGGTAGTTATCTTGAAATAGCCATTAGAATATGACGAACAAATCCTAGTTTTAAACTATCGCCACTGTAAGAAAGACCGACAGATTGATTCCCGTCATTATTTTTGTGTACACATTTATTAGGTTTTTACAATATATAAAAATACCAGCGTCAGGCATTCGTAGCTTTACAACTTCTACACACATTTGATAGTTCTCTATCTATAAATATACAAACAACTCGAAACAGATTCTCGTGCAGACTCGCTCATCGCTCTCATTCAAGCACACATGCACACAAAATACACACACACCAACACTCACTCAGTCCGAGCTTCATATCACAGCCCAATTTCCTCGTCTGTCTCGTCTCGACTCGTCTCGCTTTCTCTAGGCACTCTACACTCGACTAACACCGACCGCATCTAATGAACGATGCTGAATATCCGCATACGATTACATACTAGAGGTGAGGGTAGAATAGTAATAAAATATCGGCACTTCGGGGCGTCCTTTCGACACGTTCTCGTCCGTCGTCGATTCACGTCGATCCGATCAGCAGCCACGGCAGGAACACTGTGACCGCCACGGCCGCCACGCACGTTGCACACACGACAATCGAGTACGAGACCTGTTCCTCGAACGTGCTCGCATGGCGCCGTGGCCGGCCGTATGCCGTTTCGTCGTCCTCCATGTAGTCCATGCGATGCTCATTCGGGTCGGTGATGTACTCCTTGACCTCGACGTCGCAGCGGAACTTCACCTTGGTGTTGGTGCTGGACCAGAACAGGTCGCCGGAGGAGTTGCGGCGCTGGAGGCTCCAGACGGGGCCCTCGGAGGTGGCTGTGTGGGGACGGAGGTGGGAAAATGGACAGGGTTAGTTTTTCGTTTTTATCTCAAAGTATGATTGCTATTATATCGATTGATATTAATAAGTTATGCGTATCTTCAACCACTAAAATTCGCTTATTTGCTTATGTAATTGAATTGGATTGAGGAAGAATTAAGCTTCGAATTCTTCCTGGATCCAATTCAATCTCAGATAAACATATTGGGTCTTTGAAGCCGAATATTCATCGATAAGAAGTGTGATGGGTTTGTCATATTGCTATGATAAGATATATTGTCTTATTCTCCATACTTATGTTAGTTAGATAATAGTGTTGGAATGTAAATATTCTTACCTAATGACACGGTCATTTTTTTGGGTGCTGTGTCTGTTTCTCGGTCGTATGTAGTCGTTATCCGCTGATCGCGCTGATTTTCCACTAATCTGAAAATACGGAAAAAAACGGGTTCAGTGAAACTAGTTTATTATCTTTCAGCGCAATATATCGATTGTCTCCAGTAATTCCGCAATGTCAGGTGTGTCAATTGTGCATATCCATGTCAATCAAAGCCAGCGGAAAATACTATCCACAAAATACCCCCGGTCGCCTGTTATTCGTTCGAATTTGGCTCTATGCTGCGCGAATATCTTATCTTGCACCAGCCTCTGACAGCTCTGACAGTGCCAGCTTGCAAAGATAAGTCCATTGCTTGTTGCTTGTTGCGTAATCTTATCACTTGCGCAGCAACACAGCTGAACGGTATTTCTATTCTCTAGCTGCCTCGCTGCCACATACCACACACGTATTGTTGCGTATTTTATTTGTGCAACTTCGCTGGACTTTGCTCCCAAGCGTGCACCCGAGTGCGATCAACACCATGCGAAGCAATCGACAACACAAAGTGTCAATGCGATGAATGATTCTCTCGTCGATGCGCGCTTGGGTGCACTACAAATAGTGTGATTCGAACGTATGCATATAACTTACAAGTGTATTTGCGGTGCGTCAACAAGTGCAAGGTCCAGAGATGACGACGACCACAAGGAGCGAACAATATATATGCAGTATCAATGCACTGAGAGGGCAGGCACTCCGTCGTGTGGCAAATCGGTGTGATTGTGCCAATGTGGTCAAGTGCCTACGACGACACCAAGAGATACGTCAATCCAATCAAGCAGCACGCTTATCGAACAAACACAAAGCCTGAGTGAATAATCTACTATTGAAATAGTCGCATATACTAGCCTGGGCAAATGGAGTTCATCCGCTTCGATAATTTTAGCTCCAGATCTCGTCTTGAATATTGGTCGTGAATTGAACATACAACATTTTCTTCTCTAGTCAAACGGCCATTCAAGTAAGCCCTTAGATTCTGAAGAAAGATCTCGATTTGTAATGTAGAGAAGGTATGTATTCGAAAATGATTTGAAATCATGTCTTCAATTAGAATAGAATCAATTGGTTAGGGTGGATAAACTTGATATGCCCAGGGCTGTCGTAGTTACAGTGAATGTCGAGAGTACCAGAGAGTATCAGTCGAGTGTTCGATACGGTTGCGGATTGAGTGCTGTTCAACCGTTCATATTTCTCCATTCAGAAATGGCACACGTGCCGCTTTCGCAATAACTAGTCGCACAGTCGTCGTTGTGTTTCGCTGTACTGCAACATACCAACTTGAATTACCGCAAACACGTTTTGCAACTACTTTTACTCACTCGTACTCGCAGTGCTATTACACGGGCTTTCTAGCCAATATGAAAGGTGTCGATATTACAATTTATAGTTCGGATAAACACACGTTTATGTCGAAAATGTGTATTCGCGATAACCGTACAGTGTTTAGACTTTGACCGGCGATCACGCCAGAATGTATCGTGCGGTCATATAAATACCAGCCCACAAAGAAGCGCGGGGACGCAGCAAAAAATGCGAAGAACAAAAAATCAACGCACGATTGCCACAATCTTAGTCGCGCGATGCACGTTCGAGGTTCGTTCGGAAAGAAGCCGGACTCTGCCAGTGATTTGAGAGATGCTTTGGTTAATATGTTTAAAAGCAGAGTTGTACGTAAGAATTTAAATAAGGGAATTTTGTTCATACAAGCTAGAAAATCCAAATAAAAGTTGTACATTATTTGTATATCGCTATCGGATTGCTAAATTGATATTTTCGGTCGCACCATCTCATGCGAAACTTTGGTGGTGTGACTCGCCGTCACCGCCACCGATTCGAGGCGATGATGCACACAGCTGAAGCAACGCAACTCAACGCGGAGATAGCAACAGATGCACACATATACACATCGTCGCACAGACATGACGTCACGCCGGGTGCAGAAGTCCAAGTCGCGCGCTGATCGCGTGCAAGCGCGCCCATTTTTTGCCATCTCCACACGCAAAAGAGCACTCGCGTGCCGGACTCGCTAAACTAGTTGCACGCATGCGACATACCGGTTTTTATTTGATTTCGGACATGTGTGTGCACGCGTTTATGCAGTCATTGCCAAATGGGTGGGTCGCATAGAGACAATTTCGCATAAGTCCGCGGGCATTGATGATGGATATACGCACGACACTTTGCGTGTAATGCTGTGTGTGTGTGTTACTGATGTCGTGTGTTTGCAACATATTAAATTGGATGCGTGTGCGAAAAAATACAGCTCGAGGTCGCACCAGCGCACCGAAAACACGCACATGTACAAGCTCTATCCAATGACGATCAAATTAGCTGAACGACGACGCCATAAAAATGCCACGCAGCTGGCAAAAAAACATAGTCGCGTCCACACGTCGCAAAGTCGCAAATGGTGTATATCTCGACACCAACCAGCTGGATGGATTATATCACCGAAACCAGCTCGACTTGCTCGATTTCGGTGCTCTATGTGTGTTTGTGTTCATGCGTACGTGCGTATAGGTATGTCGCACACCTCCTTTTTCCGATACCACGAAGTCGCGCTCATACAGAAGTCGTTGTTGTTACCTACCTGTTGTTGACGTAGTTCCACGTAAGCCGGCTGATAGGTAATAACGCCGAAATGTGTGTACTGGTACAGCCGCGCAGAGAGACGACGACGCACCTCTCGATTGCAGGTGCGTTTGTTTGTGTTATTGACCGGCGGCAACCAGAGCAGCAAGGAAACGCCAATATCCGATGAATATCCGTTCCGCGTTCCGCGTTTGGGAAATTGGGTGCGCTGCTAGCTAGATGCGTATTATGTTGATTTATCGCGACGCGAGTTCAGCAGAAGTCGCAACGACGACGACGAGGTGAGGTCCGAACCTTGAGGCGTGTTTTCGCATTCAATTGAATCCCCACGCGCGCTACACTCTCAATCACTCAATCGCACACACACACACTCTGTTTTGTGCGATGCGATGGTGTAATCGCGGTGCCCACTCTCGGATTGTTGACCGGAATTCACAATTTTAATTTACAATTCACAGAATGCGCGCGAGTGCCTGAAGGCGAGCAGCAGCGAAAATCGCACGTAATGAATGTGGTGGTCGGTACTGTGTGTGTGTTTGTGTGCAAGTGCGAGCACAATGAATCGAACGACGTAAGAAAAGCGGTCCGCACTCGTCCGTTGGCTGGCTACGACTGACGCGACCGACGACTGAAAATGCGTCGCGTTTGGTTGGGTGTGTATTGGCGACGCGAGGCCAGCACACACACATACACACTCATACACACACATACATGTTGATGAGCGACGACCACGACAATATTTTACAGCGTAGTCAGGCAACACAAATTCGTTGAACAGGCTGATAAAATTTAATTTGAAAGTGCGTGCTACTTGCATCGAAGTCGGATTGGAAAATCAATAATCTGGACAGCTGAACTCACATTGAGGGTGAATCAAAGCCATACCGATGGAAGCAGCTGAACGATGAGAGGGTGTATAAGATCGTCAGCTGCAGCACGCATTATTTCCAAGGCCCGGAACATAAGGGCCTAACAAAATGCGTTTTAGGACCCTCAGAGTCTAAAAACATGAAAAAGGGTCTAAAAATCATAATTTCTCGCTTATGTTCGTATGAAATAATTTAAAAAGATCGTGAAGATGGTTCCCGTTAACATGTTCGCGCTTAAAACTATATTTGATTCGAAAATACTTTTCACTAAAAGTTCACTAGTATGAAAACCAAAAAGTTATAAAATGAGTCTAAAAGAGGCAAAAAGGCTCTAGAAATAGTGAAAATTAAGGGGGAAAGTCTAAAAAAAAGGGAAAATATGGGGAAAAGGACCTAACATAAAGCATAAGGAGGGGAAAAAGGTTAACTATAGTAACGTACATTTGAATCTTACGGACACGTGACGCATAATCGTGGTAACAAATGTTCAGTAGGATTAACAGGAAGTTTATGGATTTTTCCCTTAACCACTGGGCCTTGATTATTTTTACGCACGGAACACGCTGTTGAGCGGCACGCTCTAGAGACGAAAAATCGTATGATCGCGAGCTCTATAACTCTATAGCGTAGAGCGTACTCACAATTCATGTACACACACACACACACACGAATGGTTGCTCGATAGATTAGGGTGCGTGTTATTGTGCATGTGTGTATGTATACGTGTGTATGTATCTGTGTCTGTGCTTTAGAAATTCCCCGGTTTACGTGGCCCATAGTAATATGTGTGTTTGTGTGTCTGTGTGCTTACCTCTCTCGGCCAGTGCGATGATCGCGCGAGTCGTTGATGTTGAATGTTGATGTTGAGCGTGTCGAGTGTTGAACACACACGCATTCTCGGTTTGTCGCTTGATTACGTGTGCGCATATTCGAGCTGGTGTGCGTCAGTGTGTATGTGTGTGTGTGGTATGCTCGACGAAATCGTCGCAGCCGAGTGGTCGACGATTTGGAGGTATGTGTGATATGCTATGCTATGCTATCGGCATATGGCATATACATATATGTCATATGCGTGCACGCACACAATCAATTCCTCGCAATTGAAACCACGATCGACATGTATAGCAAATTCGCGCCGCTTGCAATGTGGAAACTTTTCGGAATCGTGCACACGCACACACAATTTATATTTATAAGACCCTCGGCAGTGTGTGCGAAATATGCACGCGCGTGTCTGGAAAAATACGTGTGTCAGGTGACTTCGATTGTGACCGATTGCAATAAAAAGCATATTATGATGATTGCTCAACGATTCCGTGAACGTCGTCGTCGTCGTCGTCGTCGGTTGTTTTACTATATTGCATGCATTCGCCTTATGAGAGACATGCGATCGCTGATTGACGCGGCCGACTCGCCCGAAACGCGATCGTCGTTTTATGCATTTGATTGAACGACACGTGTGTTGATTGGGCGCATCAATCGCTGTCCGATCATGCGCGGACGATCACACGCTGAGCCGGAGTAACGTCGATTGATTGCCCTTTAAGTTCAATATAATTGCCACCGGAATTTGACACTTGCTATATGTGCGGTTGGGTCAGGTTCATTCACATCGCGCTAATGTGAAATGTTTGTGCAAACGGCATCCAATCTTGGAAGAGTATTTATTTCACAAATTCGAATGACATGCGGCAGCCACAGGGAAACATGCGTCAACATTTGCGAAGATGACGACGAAGAATGACGACACGTGTGCCACGCTTAGCACGTGATACGTGTGATGATGCGTGCGATGTGTTTGTTCAGGCGAAGTCGTGGTAAACAACGCGAACAGCAACAGACGTGATACGTGCGATGTTGATGTTGTCGTCGACGGCTTCGACGTGTGCTACTGCCGGGATCACGCAGAGAGGCAGTATAATTTTGAAAATATCGTACATGCGTGGACAAACAATTAATTTGCCCAGCATTGTGGGCGAAGTATGTTTGAGTACGAAGTTTACATCTGCATCTGATACAAATGTGTTATGGCACGTGTACTTTGTGTGTGGAATTGATTGGAGTGAATGAACATATATTCAATGGCATGCACGCGTCGTCGTTTGGCGCACGGGCACGCTTCCTGTTGGTATACTGCCGTCGAACTCACGGGCATATATTATGTACGTTTTATATACCAATAGTATAGTATACACACATTTCTGTTGAATTAATTCCTCTATTATCACGCCACGTACATTACATATGTATGTCAATATTATGTATGAATAGTAGTAGTGTTGATGGGCTCTGGCACTTGAGTGTTGTTATCAAAATCGCTGCTGACGTACGAGCCCACAAACATACACTATGTACAAGTCAGCTCTGTACTCATAGAGGGCACAGCAAGTATTTGACTTCACGACATCGAGCGTATTGCGTAGATGCCGATAACCTTCACGAGTGCGTGCATTCGTTGTCGTACACTTGTACTCATTATCGTGACAATAGTAGTGCGGTCAATATGTGTTTTGATGTTGTACACAGAGCACAGAGCGACTCTGTACAACATCAAAACACTTGAACGGGGGTTGGTCAAATGGAGGAGACTATTCGATACTAGTTTTCATCTACAATTGATACATTTTGGATTATAGAGAAAATAATTGAATTTTGCAATAGTAAAGCTATTGGATCAATTTTGAATTTGAAACATACACGAAATTGTGCTTCTTTTGCGTTTTGTAGGAAAAGTAAGTCACACACAAATTGTGATTTTGCAGTACAGTTTATTCAACAAAATTATATTGAGTACGGATAAATAGTTGAAGAAAAGTCTCACCCAGAAATTGTCGAACGAATAACAACGAAGTCACAATGTTTTCAATAAAAGTATTTGTGCTCAATTTCATTACCATTCGATTGAGTAAATACACATTTCTCTAAGTCACTCCAGTTAAAAATTGTGGACTATCAACCAATCTCGAAATTCGAATATGATATTTGTTTCATACAAATGGTTCGATTTTCATGTTTCGTTTAGAGACCATATCTTTCAACTGGTGTGACTTAGAGCAATTTTAGTATACTCAACCGAAAAATAGTGCAATTGCGCATTATTCGTTCTTCATTTTCTCCATATATGAACGGAGAGCTCTTTCTTAGCACGTAATCAGCCAGACGAGACTTTTCTTCCACGATATTTTTGAATATTATAAAAGAATGTTCGTTGAACAAAACTACAAAACCTACAAAACGTAAGAGAAGCATAATTTCGAGTATGTTTCAAATGAATAAGCTAGATTAGTTATATTCCAAACGTTAAAGTTCGTTTGAATTGTGCAATCAAGGATGAGATGCGATCAATGCAATTGAATACATGTGTGATCACTTAATTTGATTTCCAAAAGCATAAAGTCGCTCCACATAGATCATACCATACCTCGTTCATTGGCCTGCTGACAAAGCATGTGCGCATATATTTCGTGCACGCGACGACATTCAAACCACCACTGTCACGCGACAGCCGGTTTTGACTACTCCGCGCATGTGTAAATAAGCAATCGACCGAGATTATGCGGCGGCCGAGCAAGGCCACTGGCCCCCACCCAAACGCTCCGCTGGCCGCTGCCGAAAACCGTGATCGCGTCGACGACGTGACCATCGTAACACACATATTCGAAAGCCGAGCGCGCACGCGTCGACCGTGTTTTCGTCGTCGTTGCGACTCCATATTCCATATCTATTTTCGTTTCATATGCGCGCGCGGTGTTTATATAGAACTCTAGTCGGTGGGCGTGTGTGCGCGCGCAGCATGTGAATGCGTGCGTGTTTACTATATAGGCTATGTTATTTGTGTGACGGGGGCTCGTCGGATGGTTCAGAGACCAACAACAGACAACGCTTTGGAGAGCAGGCTCGTCGTAACAAAAACATGATCAGTTCAAATAACACAGAATACGTCAGCAACGAATGGAACAACAGAATATGCTCACAGCATAGCATTTCAACTGTCGATTATCTTGATAATAAAACATAATAGAATAATTATCACATTTTTGCGAAAGAACCCATTTTATGTTAATTCAATATCAAACCGCCATCTAAATATTATTTTGTCCGGAAAGTAATCTCGAATATTTCATATAAAATTATTCAACGGTACGAGGGCAGTCCGATAAGAACTTAGCCTCACCGCCTATTGCGCTGCTATCGCAATACATTTACGTGTATAGAATAGGAATCGAATAGGACTAGTCGTTTCATTTTGACCGCGTGTAAAAGCGGACGTCTCCGCGAATTTTCTGCCGCAAAAACGCAAAAACTTACAATCGAACAATTCGACAAAATATATGAATTGGGCTATAAATTGTGGTCTCAACTACGGTGATAACCATATTCGGCCCTCATGCAGTGACAATTATTATTAATTTTCATATTCATAACCGCAACGAGACATTCTTTATGGCGTTCGAAAGGTGACAGTTCTAAACAAGAAGGATTCTATCACTGGGGTATATCGTGTCAAAGACGGAATTCACCAAGAAAGAAATTGGCCCATTTTCACATGCTCACATCCTGAGACGTGAAAATGCAAGGAAAGGCAATGAGGAATTCATATAGAGCCGATACGATATTAATTACGATACAGTTACGATTTACATGTCAATTTGTACATTCAATTTTAAAATATGAAAATAACCATATTAACCTGGCCGAAGATATGACCATTTGAAGATTATGTGACCAGTTAAAATACCACTCAGATCCTTGACGAAACGTGCGTGATTTTGTAATTTTTCCATTTATTGCGGGGTTCGGTGTCGGTCACGATCACAGAAAAACTGACGCATGATAATAACTTCTAAACTTTATAATTTTTGTGACGGAAACTCGTCGGATTATTCAGACCTACAATTTTTACACTAACACTTTGAACAGTGCTTCTCGTCGTCGTTGTAACGTAAACATCATAAAAGTAAAAATAACACACTAAAAGACGACACCGTATCGAACGAAATCACAAGGTGCTCAACTACTTTCCGCCCGAAATCTCGCGACATCTCGCCGTTGCCGACTCCACCGCACCGGCGACCGTCGACCGGAACGCATTCTTCTCCAGATGCCACAATCCGGCGGCCGTCGATCCGGCCGGACTCGTCACGTCGTCCTTCAGCTGACCCGGATGGCGGCCCGAATCGCGCACCAACTGGCCGGCTCCCAACACCGTCTGGGCGGCCAGCCGATAGGCGAGGTCGCGTGGCAGTCCCATTTTGACGGCGCCATCGGCCAGCGCCTCGATCATGACGAACACGTAGGCGGGTCCGCTGCCGGAGAGTGCGGTGATGGGGTCGAGCAGCGATTCGGGCACCTCTTCGCTGGTGCCGATGGCCTGAAGGAAGGAATGTGAAAAATATCGATTAATCGATTGTCAAGAGTTATCGGTACACAATTGTTGTGAACAAAAGTTGAAGACCCTAAAATAACACAAACCATTCGATTAATGTTTCTCAAAACATCGTGAATATGGCTTATGTTGCGATCAATGTTCCTGGTATTATATTCCGTGAGCCTAAAATTGTATAAATGTCCATTTGAAGATTGTGCTGTGATAGTTATTTCCTTCGTCGCGAACTGTTCTTAGTTTTCTTCTTGATTAATTGTGAATAGTAGATTTTGATCCTGGAGATTGATCATCATTGTGCTCGATTATGAGAACTGTCGAGCAAATAAGATGCCTTATAAGATGTAATATTAACACACGAGCACTACTTATTTTTCCAATACGATGCATCTTACTGCAACTTGACAGTTCTCAGAATTAACTCGATTGATCACTTACTGTGATCACACATTCATACCTGCAATAGTTTGTTGGTGAGGGTGGCATCGGCGTCGGAGGCGGCAGTGCCGCGCACGAACACGGAACAGCCCTGGCGGCAGAGCGCTGGAGTGTTGGGCATAACGCGGATGACACGACTGGTGGCGGGGAGGATCTGCAAAGATTAAACAAATGAGTTAGGAACATTCGATGGAGAGGCACTTGGTATTTTGCTTATATAGTCTCAATGCTTATTTTCAATTGACCCGTAAAACTCCGAGTAACGTTAAAAACATTATTCAAAACTATCGACACTAAAAATCGAAATCTGCATTAAATCCAATGAAGATTGGCAATGCCCATTTCCTCTTATGAATTAGATGCGATAGCTAAGACACAACGACTTCGACAGAATATAAAAAATCGCCGGCAATTATGCTATGTGATTTGATGTGGATTGGCATTGTAGGGTCATTCGTCTCGCAGAAAATGATAACTCGGTTGATGCTCTGAAACTGAATTTAAATTTCGTATTGGCTATAAATTTGTTTCGTTGTAAAAGACATAAAAAATAAAAAAAAGTTCTTAATGTGGTTTCCGTCATAATTATTCATTGGAAACAAATATTTGGTTTGACTTCCTTAGATATATTTATGCGTTATTTGGCAATTGTACACGGCACAAAAACGAAAAGCTATTAAAATGTTAGATACTTATTACTTAATGCGTTTGAACTATATTACATACTCGTACGTAGGTTTTTTTTTCAGATTTAGCGCAACCGAAAGCGAAATCCAATACACACAAAAATAATTATGGTTGTGTTATTCAATCATAACGATTAATAAGCACTTTCAAGAACAATCTTACAGTTATAATGACACCTAAACTTCCTAATAACACGGTCTTGAAAAAGTCAGAAAAAACTTTTAGAACACGGTATTTTCCTCGAGTTTTCATCGTTATTCCGTCGATTTTCATGTAAACAAAATCGACATTTGTTTCTCGACAATTT
>JANTBZ010094426.1:0-17835 GCA_024741255.1 Exechia fusca | reverse complement strand
ATTGCCTCGCTGACGCGCTTGTGCCCGCACTTTATCGCCTCACGTCGACGACGACGCACGCGCACACGCTAATACCGTTCGTCGCTCGCGTTTCGTTGCGAGCGCGCGCGTACCATGAACCCTGCCCGGTTTGGCGGCGGCGGCGGCGGCGGCGGCAGCAGCGGCGACCGCGACCGCGACTACACACACGGTACGGCGACAAAACGAGCGCATGCACATTTAGCTCGCGTTTGCGAAGACGCGACGCGATCACTGCGCGCGCATATTTATAGAAATCTATAACACATCGAACCTCAGCGAACAACTCCGCCAAGACACACGCGCGCACATCGGTCGGCTGTCTGCTGTCCGATGCGTGTCTGTGTTGGTGCGCGTGCAAGCCGTGCAAGCCGTGTTCGTTCAGTTGCGCGCGCGCGCGCGTGTGCGTGACCGGCGTCGTTTACGCGCGATGCCAACCGACGCCAGAGCCGGCGCATTTAGACACGCATGCAGGAATAGCCATCGCGACGCTGCGGTTTTCCATACAGACACATGCACACATGCAAACACACATGCTCGCCGAGGCACCATTTAGATGACCCCATGCGCGAGCGCGCACATCAAGACACCGCGTTGTCGTCGCATCACGACGCGAGACTCGAGACGAACATGCGTCTCGCGTCCATCGCACGAAGACACAGAGAACATATACACACATGCATGCGCACAGTTGTATAGAGTCGTTATCTCTTTGCGTGGCGTGCTGGCGACGTGTGAAGCGTCGAGTTAATTAGCGCTGGCTTGCGTTTCGTTTCAACTCGTCGTCGTCGTCGTCGTCGTCGGTCGGTCGGTGTTCCCAAAATATGTCGTGCGCGTCGCGTCTATTGTGGATCGTCGTGACAACGCATTTCGTTTGTCCATCAGCGCGTCGCGACGCCGTCGAGCGAGGAGACGCGACGCGTAGGATGCGCACGATGCGCGCACGTCCAACTATTTCCATCGCACTTTGAGTCACAGTGTGAATTAGAAACTGCTAGAATCAGCGTTTTCCGGCTAATGTCCATCCAAATCAATTTGATGGAGATAAAAAGATAAAAGATAAAAATATATGAACGACGTCTTTATGCTATCCCACGATAAAAACACAGTATTTCCCCCAACAATTGAAGGTTTTTCTTCGATGAAAAATCAAAATTATTTTTCAATAGTTTTTAGTCTTTCGAGCATTTCTTGAACACTGTGTTAACAGTAAAGTTATAGGAGGTTTAAGGTTCAAGTATTTAGGTGTACTACAGTGCTGTCACTGCCGCCGGGGCAAATCGTACGCCTAGATGTGGCATTGTGTGCGTGCGCCTTGTCTCCCGCGTAGACATTTTGTTTTATGGGGATTTAAATGTGGACGCCGACTCCGACACACAGACGGGGGCAAACTATGTGTATGTAGTATGTACGTACGCATTCCCATACGACACACCGACTCGAAACTCAAACACGCGCGCGAGCGCGAGCAAACATTCTAGCACCGTCGTCGTCGTGACGCGACCGCGGACTATATAATCATGCGTGAGTGTGTGCGTGCGTACGTGCGTGCGTCGTGTATAGTCGTGTAGTTTTGTGCGCGTGATGCTTGATAAAAATAAAACGAGGCTATTCCAAGCGCCAAACCCAGAAGTGGAGTTCGTGTGGCGGACGACGATGCCAGTGCCAGTGCCGCCAGTGTGTGCGCGATCTCACAGCGTGCGTGCATGCGTGCGTCAAACTCTCGTTGTACGCCACATTATTCTCCGCGTCGGCCCGGTCCGCTCCACACGCTCCGCCGTCGCTTGGACGCCTGTCTCGCGGTGCGACGGCCCCACACGCATACACACACAAAAAGAAGATAGTCCAAACCGCCGTGTGCACGAGATTACATAAATTCGAAAATACGCACACACCCATATACGCAACCAGCGGCTTGGCTGCTTGGCTGCTCTGCTCTGCTTGGCCCATCGCGGAAGCGAATCGCACTCGTGTGCTCGCATCTCGCATCTCGTGTTTCTCGTCGTTGCTGCCCGCTGCGAAAAGGTTAGCTGCTGCACACGTTCACGTTGGCCGAAAAACAGAGTCGTCGCAACGACGTGTGCGAAATTGTCCGTCGTATTTCCCCGTGCGTCGAATCCGCGAAGATTTCGCCATCAATGCGAAGCATCAACGTAGAAAATTTGTATTACTATAATGAAACATATGCATCCATTTGTGTTGCTATACAAACATCATGAAAGTTGCTTGAGCTCTCAACTTGTATATGTTGTCGCGGCGCTCAAGGTAACCGGACACACACACACAGCAAACAAAGCTACAAATTTGCACGATCATCGCTCATCATCTCGATCTCGACTACAACTATATATGACTGAATGATGTGTGCCTGTGCATGCACTCGAACTTGCGACAGAAGAGGCGAGGTCGGCATGCAGCTTGCTATGGGCTAGCGATCAGTCCGGATACATCTTAATTACATGCATTAAAGTGTACCTTGTACTCTGCGCGCGCTGTTTGCTTTATGCGTTTTCTACGATGAACGATCATAAAACACAAATCAATAACACGACACACGGCACTTTGTATAAACAAACACACTAAAACACGCTCTCTCACACACGGAATGTCGCCGCTGTCGCGTCGTGGTCGCCGTAGCCGCCACATGCGGTTGAACACAAAATGGTCGCACAAGCGGCGACGACGACGCGAGCCGAGTTGTTGTCACCTAACCGCGCGCTCGCGTCCGACGCCGCCGCCGCCGCCGCCGCCAGCACACCAGTTATCTTATCGCCTCGTAAACGACTTATATAAGTATAAGTCTCGCGGAGAGAATGAACGGGGTAAAGCACGCGGTTTCGTTTCGAAAAAAATATATGTATAAATTGTATACGTAATTAATGGCAAAACGATCGCGCGCATCTCGTCTCCGTATTAGCTGCTCACAGAAACTAGAAACAGTCGACGTGCTGCGTTCACGATCGGTTGGCCTAGTTTGAATTGTTCAGGGGCCAACACAGAGACCTGTGCACAACAAATTCCATTGCATTGCGTGCTCGCGTGCACCATCCGAACACGCACACACAATCAACCCAATTTCAGTCGGGAAAATGTTACGCGCTTCCTCTTGTCATGTGTTTCGAAACCTATTGTATTGAGCGCAAATATATTATATTACGTGTGACCCTAGATGTGCTTAGGGAACTTTATTGTGAGACGGTGTCCGATCCAAATAATTGCACTCTATCCGTCGCGAATTCTGTACGACGTGATGTAATGTCGCCAAATCAATGTTCCACCGAATCGCTCAGTGGTGTGCGGGTATTTACACGATCAATTTGCATGCGATTAGTATGCGGTGTACAACCGAACCCAAATGGCGTTTCACTCGAATGTGTCTGGGCTTGTGGTGTCGTCGTCGTCGTTGTCGGTTTGGTTTCGCGCGATGACGCGATGGTTGGTTGGCGTTGCGATCGTTTAGAGCTGGCTCGAGCTGGCTGGCAACTGGCTCATAATGCCTGCACCGGGAGCGAGAATGTCGCACGGCAGACGACGTGTCAATCAGCACACACGATCATCGGATCAGCACGGTTGTACGAAAACGCTTAGCTCAAGCGGAGAAGCGAGAGAACAACAAACATTTTACTTCATATCGTTTTATTATAATACAAATGAATGGGTGCGTTTTACCGTGTACGGTTTGAATCAACAAAACGCACGCACGTCGTATTAAATATATTGTATGATGTATATAAGTTGTGATCGTGTAAGTACCAACACACACATACACACACACATACACACACACACACACACACACAAGCTCGAACACTGTCTGAAGCCGTTTGCGGTACGATAATATGGCGATTTACTATAGCAAACGAATGCGACGCGAATAACGTCGCTCCCGGTCGCGCTTCTAATTTATTAATAGAATAATACGTATGTGAGTATATGTGAGTCGCGGCCGTCGTCGATTGGGGCAGCGCTTGTCAGTGAGATGCGCATTCGACGCGACCAACCGGATCACTTTGAACCATGCTGTTATATACGAGATACGAATGTGTTACATGCTGGATTGATTTCATACTGTGCTGTGAGGCATGGTCTGGTGTTGGGGCCGGGCCGAGGTACGAATTTCAGATTATTCGAACTGCGATCGAGCGACACAAACAATGCGCAGCACAGCACGCGGCTCGCGGCATATTTTGTTTGGCTGCGGTGTGTAAAGCAGCAACTGTGTAGTATATAATAAACAAACGCATTCACGAATTTATAATGCTCCGCCAAGAGGCTGCGCACGATCGGGCGTGTGCACTAAACGCACTGCGAGCTATCAGCATCATCATATGATTGTCGTGCGCGCAGTGTATTAACAGGTGTAGTGTTGTCTAAACAACAAAACGAACGCCAGCGCGCGATCGCGATGCGCGCGACATGCTAGCGAGTGAATGTGAGTATAGTATGTTGTATGATATACCCATTTATGCATAGCATAAACATGTGCCTGGTATAGTAAACTGTATTAATATTGGAAAATAAACAAGTACAAGTTGTCGTAATAGCATTCATTATTATGCAGCAACGACAGCGATCGTCGCCTCGATATTTTAATCGATAGGTTCGATCGTGCTGGAGCAGCGAGCGTGAATGAAGTACGCACGTATATCTTGTCGGACGACTTTCTAACGTCAGACTATCCGCGTGTTGTCCGGGGCGTGAACGCGTCGGGAGTTCAACACTCTGTGCACACTGCTGAGTAGCATGCGAGCACCTTTGCGTTAAAATATGCTTCGATACACATTTTCACAACACATATTGGCACGCTCAGACTCAATCGCATTCCCTTCGATAGAAGTCCGCCTTGTCTGGGGCTCGAGTTTGGTGTGCGCGTCTGTTCCAGGTGTAAAGCAGCGTCGCGTCGTGTGCTTGGTATTTGCTCGGTCGCGGATCGCGCAAATGTGTATGTGTTTTACACTTGATCAAACACACATACAGACATGCCCTACTCAGACTATCCGTTCTCTACAGTGTGTATGTTTTATGTACCTACTTGCGCGCTGAGTAAGTGCTGCGCGAACACGTGGTCTCATGTGCGCCGCATAGTCCCCCGAATCGAAGCGTTCAACGGCAGTTCATCGTTCGTACATATGCGCGATATAAACACACATATAAACACATGTATTCGAGATACGAATACCTGTATAATAAATCTTTCAAAAGAACCTGAAAGTCTGTGTCTGTGTCACACATATGCGCGAGCACGTTAAGAATTCAATTGCTATTCAGCGTTTAGCGCACGAAAAACAGTGAACATGCGAACAGCGAGCAATTTAGCATTGGGTTTGGCTGTGATTTCCATTTCGCGTGCAGCGTGCGCGAATCAAGCGCACTTGGAGCATGCGAACGGCATAAACAACTTGTCGTCGCAGTTACCGCGTGTGTCCGCACTCGCATTTGAGGTCACGCACACACACACACACAACACACACATACTCATATATATATTTACATCATATTCGTACATATACATTCTTCGTATGGCGCATAGTAGCGGTACTTGCGTGTGTAGGTCTAATGTTTAAGCTCATGCGCGAGAGAGGGCGAGCTCTTGCTCTTTCTCTTGCGTGCCGTAGAGCCATAATGCATCGAGAGCGGCGTGCAATCGCGTACACGTGTTTATGTTGATAATATGCGCGAGAGAACATTTGTTGCAGACACATTTGTTTATTTGTATGTTACGCGAATAGCGGTCATCGCAGAAGCCAGACACAAACGGACACGGCGGACACGACTCACGGCAGTTATGATGATCGTTGTCTGGGCGCCTGCGATGCTTCCATATAGAAAGCATTTCGATTTCAACATATACTGCTGCACGAATTTGCACTACGATCAAATTGTTTTCGCACCCAGATACATATACGACAGCATAGTACATAATACAGTTGCAATCTTTGATAAAATAGCACACACTCCACACTCGTCATGTCTCATGTCTGCGATCATGCACACATGTTTCACGAATCGAACGCTTGGCTCAGTTATCTACGAATACCAATATATTTATGATCATCGCGGCTTCGTGGTTGTCATCGACGAGCGGGCCTCGTTTCAACACATACATACATGGCGTTATATGTAAACTCGAAACACACACGCTCGAACATCCAACATACTACATGTATACATATGAATACTCGTGAACCAGGACGGAAAAATTGAAAACGTCGTCGTGCACAATTGTTTTGTCCGTGCTTTGGGCCGCATTTGACGACGCGTTTGTTGGTATCATTTCATCATCGTCGAATCGTTGTCGTCGTCGATGGAGCTGTTGACAGTGTTGTTGCCAACGTCGCCAATAGGGGAATCACGCGCATTGGCGCCGCAGCACGTATGTGAGAGGCGAGATTTACATTTCACAACGCCGATTCGTTTGTTTGCGTATATGTGTATGTCGTATGAGTGTTTATATATACATTTTGCAGCCAAGCCGCTGGCTGTATACAGACTACAGACAAAGTACGTAAGCGCATTCGAAGCCGCGTAATAAACAGCGCTAAGTACTTCGACTCGTATACAAACCAAACACACACACACACACACACTAGTATCATGCGGCGACGACGCCACCGCCGTGATAAGCGGTCGCAATTGCGTGCGTAGCGTCTTGCGAGCTTGCTCTCTTTCACATTTGCTAGCACTCTGTCTCTCTCTATCTCTTTGCGCGGTGCTCTGGTGCTTGCTCAGTCGCTCAGTGCAAACAGCCGCGTGGTTGTGTTGATATGCTATTCCCCCTTCCCCCCGCGCCGAATCGGCGACGGCGAAGCGGCGCGCGCGCGTGACTCTCGCTCGCAACGCGACACGCGACGAGCGACGACGATGCGGCGGCGGCGGCGGCAACGCGCGCAAACATTTCTCACACAAACAAATAGACGCCAAACGGCGTGCGCGACCATTACGAGTTTGTTCTCCGACCAGTCGACATCGCGCGCCTCCGCGCCTCCGCAATCGGGTTACTTTTTGCTGTGTGTGATTCGGACACCACCTCAAGTGTGCCGTCGTCGTCGTGCCCGTGTTTGTGTGTGTGTGTATCTGTTACGTTCGCGCGTGTGTGTGTGCGCACCGTGCCGCCACTGTGAGTGGGGCCAATCAAATACACAAACTACGAAACTACGCTATAAACATATTGGTTGTGTGCGTCGTTGTCGTCGTCGTCGTCGTCATAGTCACCGAACCAGCGCTGCTGCGCCACACATCGAATTAATCGGGTTCGGCCCGTGTGACTGTGTGAGTGTTGGTTTTTTTAAATTCCGATTTGAAGTGAACAAGTTTCGGGCGTCGATCGAGAAGGGCCGCATATTCATACACTGCCGCACGTTGAACATACACACACACACACACAATCATGCCTTGAAATAGCGACACACACATATGTGTGCGTGCATACATAATTGTGAATTCCGGAGGGCCACGCACACATTCACATACACACATACCCATTCGGCGTTAGCGTTCGCACTTTGCACGTCAAATAGACACACACACACGCACACAGGCAAACGCGAATGTGAGTCGCGCGCCGCGTAATGTATGCCATTTTTTGTGAGTGTGTGCTAGCGCGTGCGTGCATACGTGTTTATTTATGGCCTCAAACGCTCGAACAGCGTCGTCGTGAATTGAATCGCGACTGGCAATTGTTAGTGTATTGTGTGGCGGCGTTTGGCGTCGTGTCGTGATTGTCGTATGTTCGCGAAACGGTGTCGAAAAGTTGTGTGTGTGTGTGTGTGTCGTTCAGCTGATGTGCCTTATTTCTCGCAAATTCCGCCACACTCGGCGGACATTGTGCAATCGTCGAATGGCATCGCAAGCTGGCCTCCTTCGTGTGGGGCAATTTGTGATGCTCTCGCGTTGACCGCTGCGACGCGAATTTCGTCATCCTTCTCGTTTGTTTCGCTGCTGCGCAAAAAGTGTTCCAACTCGACTCGCGCGACGAACTCCGCACACATAACAACAAATATGCCACATGCATACGCGCTGGCGGCGCGCAGACACCACAGCGTGTGTGTACACGCATATACATAATATGATTTTACGCGACTGCCACGCGTCGGTCGCGCGGGTCCAATATTGAATTTTACCGAATACCGATCGAAGATCGAAGACCGCAAACCAAACGTGCACGCACGCATTGTGGTTATTGTTCAAACTATGCGCGTGCGTGTTCGTAAGTTTGTGTTTGTTCCACGCCAGCCGAAAACTACGCACAGCCGCGCAAACAAACACACGGGCGAATAAAATTAGCATTGCTACCGCGCGCACCACGCTTTTTCTAGCGTGCGTGGTTTCTCGGGTTTGTTGTTGAAGCGTGCGCACAAATGCTAACTCACACACCCAAATGCGCGTTACCAATTTAAACGCGATCCGTATATACAAATTGGTGTATATACGAATGATGATGATACTGGTTCTCTCTTTTTCGTTCGCTCTCTCTCGCCCGTACAATGAGCGTATCGTTTGTGTGTGCCGTCGACGTAGAAATATACGACCCGAAATATAAAGTTTAAACCATGTACTGAAATCATGTATTTTTACTGTATGTACGTCTACCTATAGTTATTTGAAAAGTCCAATGATTGAAAAATCAAGGTAGAGAAATACTCACCATTAACTATGCTCGTGTGCGCACAATGTAATTTTCTTTCTTTTAGAGTATACGCACGCGAAGTTCATTCAAGAAAACTGCTTCAGTCGAATTTTCAAATTATTGCTGTACGTAAAACATAGATTTCGTAAAAAAATAGATTTCAGTACATGTTTTAAACTTCATATTTCGGGTCGGAGTTTTTTCTCGACCGCGTGTTTTGTTTGGCATGCTCGCGCATCGTATACACACACATCCATAGCCCATAGACGCGCAAACACGCCACGCGGTAAGCGAACGAGCGCGGCTTTTCCCGCACTCGAGCAGCAAGCGTCTCGCGTCTCCTGCTGCTGACGTAGGCCGCTGCTGGCACGCACGCGGCATATGTGTGTACATGTACATACAAATATATATGCATGGCACACATTCAGCAGCTCAGGCGTGCGAGTGTGAGACCGTGTGCGATAATATACGGGCGTGTATTCTGTGTGTGTGTGTGTGTGTGTGTGCGTTTGATTGAGATATAAACGCTCGACGAACAGACGCGCACGAGAAGCGCGCACACACACACGGTAATTAAAATGAAACAGAATGCCAGTCCTACATTGCGCGAGCGCATACTGACGCACACACTCGTGGTGTTTGCGTATGTAATTGTAATGTTTGTATGCGGGCTTTCAATCGAGCCGCGGCGCTGCTCCTGGAGTATTCTAGTTGGTTTTGTGTGCATTGTGCATGTGTGACGTATGAGTATGTGAGTGGGGGGTCGGAAAAATGCACACCGTGTTCAAGATGTACCTAGTCATAATTCACGACTCGTCAGTGGGTTGTTGGAAATTAAATACTAATGTTGCATTTCGAATTCCAGTCTTGGGGAAAGAGGAAAAAATATTCGCACTTAACACGTCATAATCAATATAAACTGCGCTCTATAATCCATCGATTTCGATGTTCGATGCCATGATGTGTGTACGTATTCGAGTCGAACATAAAATCTATAAAATATTCAAATATGTGTGTATGTGTGTTCGTCGTCATCTGTAGTCGTCGACTTGGACTCGGTCGCTGCTGATGGTTGTAAGGTATACACATATTTGCTTCGGAACACTTGCTTGACAGCTATTTTCTCGCCTCGACGGCTAGTGACACGTTTTTTTCGTCTTCTGTGTATGGGAGCAACGTGATCGCGCTGTGTGTTCGTGTTCATAACGAAATGCTAGAGAATATTTACCAATTTGATATCGCACTCACTCACACACACACACGCTAGCACGCAAGCAACTCATTCGGGCATGTTAACATCGCGCTGCCAAACATATGTTTTTTATGGCTTTCGGTTTCGCCACCGTCGTCGCTCCATTGGTCTGGTGTTGGTGTGCGTGTTTTTCGTTTGTTGAATAGAAGCTAGCCTAGTAGAGCTGTGGTGCAGCCGTTGAAAAAAAACCCGTACCAGCCAAGACGCACACACGAAATACACATGCAGAGCAGACAATTTAGATTTGCGGTCGCAATGATTAGTGTGTGTGCGTGCAGTGCGTGTATGCGTATTATATACTGGAGGTTGTTTTTTTTGGACGTGTTGCGCGCTAAACTTATGTATAGCGTATCGTAAACGAGAATACACTCACAAACATATAGGTATATGCTTGCATATGCATGCATATTAATTTTCTTCAAGCAACCCAAAACGTGCATGCATGCATGCTTTAGTTTGTTTGTTCAGAATCCGTATTTCACTCATATCAAGGTTTTATTTACGAGAGTATGTGCTGATTAAAAGCTCGAAGCAACTTCAACGCAACGAATTGACGTGTACATATACGTTCACGTGCATGTACGGACGCAACTCTGCGCAAATGCGCAGTCTTGGTTTATGATCTGGCCGATTACTATTATGCGACGATGATTTGACGTGCATGTGTTCAAGCAAAATCAATACATTCATGAGCGGCATATTTTAATACGCGTGAAACGCAAAGTCATGTTGACAAAAGAAGTGTTCAGGTTTGTGTGTGTTCGTGTGCGTACTACTTTCTGCATCTCTTCGGCGTGCTTTTGTATGGTTTCGCGGTAATGCCCGCGAACGCACGTTTGTCTATTAGCCTCGGCGTACGCTGACGGAATTTCTTCATCATCTCCTTAGTTTCAAAGTGAATGCATATCTATAATATCTACACTCATACATGCAGTCGGCGAAAAACACGATACGATACACGCAGTGTATAATGTTAGCATTTATCCTTGCTCATTGTATACCTGTATTATACATATGTTGAGCGCTCGCTCGCGAGCGCGCGTGCGTGTGTTGTGTGGCCTTGTAGTATATTCACTAGAAAATACCCAATACCACCCGATCCGCGCCCGGTTGCCATGGCAATGCGCTCGCGCTCAATGCACAACGCATTTCCAACAGCGCTGCAACAAATGCCGCCACACGCACGCACAGCGACCACCCCTGCAGTGGTGGTATCTGTTCTGTAGTTGTTTGTGCGCGTGTGTGTGCGAGGTGCTCGTGCAGAAAATCCGCTTTGCACGATTACGAAGAACATCAAGTGCATTCTGCTGGGGCTGGCGAGGTGTGCGCGTTCTAGTGTGTGGTTTTTATGATCCGACGTGTGCGCGCCAGCGAGAGTTGCGTTTCGGCCAACATGCGCCGCCGCGCCGACGTTGCTATATGTATAGGTATGTTGCTGATTGTTGCGTCAGCAGCAGCTCATCGCACGACGTAGTGAGTGAGCAGCAGCGCCGCCAATCACGAGAGCAGATCTGCATCAACATTCAGCATCGCTGCGCGAAAGTCGCGACGCGAGAGAGAGTGTAACAAACAAATCTGTACCACAACAAAAACACTCTCACACACTCACACGAGGAGTGTTTGCGTTCAATCAAGCGAATTAATCAAGTGTCGTGTTCGGATTCGGATGCGAGAGTGTGTGTGTGTGTGTGTGTGTGTGTGACACCGTTTGTTTGTGTGCCAGAGTGGCAGAGCAACTTGCACACGCAAGCTCTCTGGTACCGCAAACAATGCTACGTCTATATATGGGCACACATAATCGGACGGATATTACCTCTACACGAGACATAACGTAGAGCGCATTTCCTATCGCACGCGAATGTATATTATATGCATATATAGGCGTAGTATATGCCATCTATATGACGTCATGGCTTTGCGAACATTCGCGCACGCGCGCACACTCACACACACACACACATGCAATTGGTTTCGTCATTGGACGGGTCCGCGACTTGCAGCAGCTTCCAGCAACACGGATCATGCCGCTTCTGCCCACTGGCCACCCACCACGCCATTGGAGGCACCGCACTCCTGCTGCGAGCAGTCGCGAGAACACGTTTTTCCGTGTTGGTTTGTGGTTTGTGCAGTGCGCAGTTCGCGTGGTCCGCGCTCCAAGTTGCGCGTAAAGCTCTATATAATGACGCGTATCCGATTCCGCTGAACTCGCTCTCTCAGTCTCTCTGTTGATGCCGCACAGTGTTTCTATCCGATTTGCACACACTCGAGTGCTTTCTACAGGCGCGGAAACGTGTTTGGTGGGGTGGTTTTGTTACGGTGCGGAAGCTCAGTCGTGCAATGGTTTTTCGGCGGTGGTTGTGTTTAATATTGGGTATCGAATGCGATTACTTACCGTCTGCCAGGACAGGTTGGGGTGGTCGTAGTGGCCTACATTTCAGCACCCCCATACGCAATGCATACTCTTTGTGCGCGCACTTTACCACCATCATTGCATTGTCATGATTTTAAAGTGCAATCGACGAAGACCGCAGACCGGAACCAAATACTGACGGTTTGATTTTCCGTTTTTTCTTTACTCTCGCAGTAATTGAAGCATCCGGCTCATCCAGCTTCATACCGCATTCGACCGCAAAGACGTCAGCAGCTGCTTCAGCAGCAGCAGCAGCATCACCACCATGTCTAGCGCCAACAGCTCCAGTTCCTCTGCCATCGCCGCCGCCGCCGCCGCCGCTGATAACACAACGGCCAGCAACGTGATCATACTGCAACAGCATCAGTCGGCCACAATCCACAGCAGCAGCAACAGCAGCAGCAGCAACCACCACCAGCATCACTACCCCCTGAACGGATCCGCTGCGCCCACATCTTCGGCAGCTGCGACGACAACGTCGACGTCGCAGCAGCTCACAGCAGCATCAGCCGCCGCCACCTTCACAACCAGTCGTGCTGCTACGCTGGCATCGTCCGGACAAACGACGACCGCTGCCGCTGTTAAGCACACCGTGAGTGCAACGCCGTCGTCGTCGTCGACGCACCACATCATCATACAACACCACCACCACCACCCCCAGAACGCCCAGAACGCGACCAAAGCAATGACGTCAACGATGGCGGCAGCAGCAGCAGCAGCATCGACGACGACGTCATCATCGGTGGCCGTGAGCGGTAGCCTTGCTGCACAGACATCGGCAGCAGCAGCAGCAGCAGCAGCATCCACTACCAACAACACCAACGCTACCACCACAATCGTCATCGCCGGCAGTGCATCGCAGACGACGCCAACGTCGACAGCGAACGTCACCGCTGCGGCAGCGGCAGTGACGCCGACGTCGTCGTCCTCGAAGCTGCTCGTATTGCGACCCAATCAGCTGAACGATAGCTTCATCACCACCAGTAAGTCGATATCATATTTGTATGTGTGTGTGTGTTCGAAGCAAAGTGGCGCGTAAACAAATCTGGAATCGTTCTTAGTCATTTTATCAAATTCGTGTTTTTCGTGATTTCGAAGTAACGACGGTATAGACTGATTCGCCGGATATTTAGTTCATGTAGTACAATTCTTCCGGATGATCCAACCAAAATTGATCGACGACACCTCTTTGGCATTCCAATCAAAATACATTGCAAAATGCATCCTTTCGCACCCAGTTTCGACATACACATTCAACAGCACAGTGTAATTGATACTAACTATTTATCGATTCAAAAGTGGTTGTAGGCTGAAGATCAATGTCTCACCTTACCAATGATGTATATTATGTCTACCTAAACCATTACAAACCCAGAAACGACTCCAAATCCCAATTTCAAGCTTTGCGTATATACTGGTATATGCACGATCGTTGCATTTCTGTCATATAGCCTTAGTCGGTGTCCTCGATGCGTTGCGTTGACGTCATTGATTGCCCGTAACAACGCAAACATTCGAATTGGCGACAACAAATCCATGAAACCCTTTTCCGTCTGTGTCCCACGATGAAATGCAACATTACTATGCATGCTAATTTGTTATTTATATCACTCTGTCACACAACAGACGACTCTCCGTCTGCCTCTGCGACGGCCGTCGGCAACATCGTCGTGCTCGCCACCGAGCCGATGAACTTTGTCACAGCCACCGCTTCCAACAGCAGCAGCAGCAGCAGCAGTGGCGGCCACAGCACTGCGGCCACACAAAAGTCCGCCTCCAACGCTGCGACCACCGCGCGACCAACAACGGCCGGTGGCGGCGGAGACGAGGAGCTCACCTCGCTCAGCTGGCTGCAGAACAAGAATCTGCTGCGCGGCATCAATTTGACGTGCACACCGACGACGAGCTCAGCAGCAGCTGCTCCAGCTGGCAACGGCATTTCAACGACATCGGCCACATCCTCCGCCTCCGTCTCCGCCGAAAACCTCATCGTCGTCGCGGCGCCTGCACCCAAAGTGGTCCAACTGCAGGCGAAGGCCATCCTGACCGTCACACCAGCTCCGGCACCTGCCCCGGCAGCACAGCCGCCGCCGCCGCAATCGCCCACCAGCGACTACATGGAAGAGTCGTTCGTCTCCGAGGAGCACCACAATCACTCGTCATCGTCATCGTCGTCCTCCAACTCCGTCTCATCCGCGTCGTCCGTCTGCGGCGCGTCGACACCGTCTTCGGCCTCTCCGGCCCTCGGCACAAACAACGCCTACGCTGCACCGTCACCGCCGCCGCCGCCGCCGCCGCAGCCACCGGTTCTGGCAGCACCCCAACAGATCGGAGCCGTCAGCATTTACCCGACATCGACAAGCAGCGGCAGCTCATCGCAACAGCTCGCCGGCAACGTCATCATCACGAACCACCACCAGCACCACCTTTACACCAACAACAACAGCCAGTCGACGCTCAACAAGAACCCGGCGCGTTCCTTCGTCAACAACACACCCGCCCAGATCATCCACGTCAGTCCGGGCGGCACGCACGTCTTCGAGTACAAGACTGCCTCCGCCAATCTGCACCCCAAGTCGTCATCGTCGACGGTCGTTACTCCGCCACCCGCGCCCGTTGCTGTCACCACCACCGCCACCGCCGGCACCAATTCGGCCACCACACCGACCAGCAGCAGCAGCAGCGCTTCGGTGATGCATTTCCACAAGAAGTACCTGCGCGAGGAGCACCAGAAGGCGCTGAAGCAGACGTCGCCCTTCCAGTCGGACGTCGAGCTGCCGTCGGCGCAGATCATTGCTGCTGCGCCGCACACCAGCGGCCAGCACGCCCAGCACCAGCTCAATTCGGCCACGACCATCACCAGTGTGCCGCTGTTGGTGGCCGCTTCGGCCGCCGCCGCCGCCGCCGCCGCCTCCTCGTCGGTGACCGTGACGGCGGCGTCCGCCTTCCATCATGCGCACAGCAGCGTCGACACGCATCCGTCGAACACGACGGTGACGCGACTGGACGTGCTGCAGCAGCAGCAGCAATCGTCTCCGCCGCACGTGATTCACATGACCCACCAGACACTGGCCGACCAGCAGCAGCAGCAGCAGCAGCAACAGCTCACCGACGCCCATCTGCAGCTGCACGATGCCCACCACACTCAGCAGCAGCAGCAGCAGCACCATCACAACCTGCACGCCAGCAGTAGCTTCCACCACCAGCACCAGCACATCCACCACAATCTGCACCATCTGATGGACGTCATCGACTATGCGCCCGTCTCATCGGCGGAGGCGTCGGCCGTCACGTCGCCGCTGAAGCTCGAATGCCTCGAGCACGACGACAACAGTCGCGCCGAATCGATGTCCAGTCCGGACAGCTTCCTCAGTCCGGCGTCCAGTCCGCCGCAGACGCCATCGAAGCGTGGCGGCGGCGGCGGCGGCGGTGAGCTGGCGACTGATGCCAGTGCAGATGTCGGAACGGCGACGACGACGACGACGCACAGCTCGAAGGCAGCTTCAGCGGCCGGCGGCAGCAAGTCGTCGTCGTCGTCGTCGTCCAAGCACTGCACGAATCTGCAGTACGATCCGCTGGTGCACACCGGCAACAAGCCGCCGCTGAGCTTCAGCTCGCTGATCTTCCTGGCCATCGACGATGCGCCGGAGAAGGCGCTGCCGGTGAAGGAGATCTACGCGTGGATCGTGGCGCACTATCCGTACTTCAAGTCGGCGCCGACGGGCTGGAAGAACAGCGTGCGGCACAATCTGTCGCTGAACAAGTGCTTCCAGAAGGTGGAGAAGGCGCCGGTGAGTTGTGTGACGGATGAATTTGTTGAACATATATTTTTTCAATTATCGTCTTAATTCGAACCAATTCTCTCTACTCCCGTCCCCCCCCAGAACATGGGCAAAGGCTCGCTGTGGCGCGTCGAACAGCAGTACAAGCAGAACTTGATCCAGGCGCTCACGCGCTCCTCGTACCATCCGTGCTCGTCGGCGGCGATGGCCGACGCGGTCACGCCAGCCGGAGCCGCGGCAGCCGCCCGATTGGTCGGCGATCTGTCCGCCGACGGACCGCCATCGTCGAAGGTAAGACAAGTTTTGACTAATGTGCGCAGTATTCGAAATGTTTGTCCTTTGTATTATGCCTTCAAAACAAATCAACTAATTCTGCGTTATCGTTTCCTCCACCTCGTCCGTTCAGTCCACCGGTGGCCGTCCGCTGGACGCCGCTCTCTTCCCCTGCCTCTCGCGCTACATGGCCACCATTGACAGCTCCGCCGACAATGGCGCCGCTGGCGCCGACACGGCGGCGACCACCGTCGATGGCGCCCAGATCGGCGTGCCGAGCGGTGGCCACCGCAGGCATTTGCTCGGCAACGGCGACGACAGTGGCGGGTCGCCCAGTCCGCCGGGCACTCCGCATTCGCCGTTCGACGGCACCGCCAACAGCACGACGACTATCACGAACAACAACAATCGCATTGTGATGGCTGGCCTCATGAACGAGAGCATAGCGTCGGTGTACTTCCATGGCGGCGGCGGCGCCGGTCGGCTGGACCGCGACTGGGCGGCGGACAGCATTGACGATGTGAACGCGGCAACGGCGATGCTGGCGCTGAAGCACGGCCCGAAGGTGTTCGACAAGGGCTACCAGCATGGCGGATGCGTCGGTGACGTGTCCACGACGACGTGAGTGTTTTTGGGATTTTCCTGTTGGTTTTTGGTCGATGTTCAGTACAAACGTTTGGTGAAAATGTAATTTAAATTATAAAGAATTTAATACTTTTTAGACGGAGGCAATTGGAAATTGACCTGTGCATTGGGCTCTCTTTTGAAATAATTGTATACATTTCACTACAAGGACTGTTGAGCACTAATGTGATATGAGCACTTGCATATGATCGTGAACGTGACTATCCTTTCGCGCATGCAAGGAAGAAACCCCGAATACTCAGCTAATGTCTCTCGCTCCTCGCTGAATTTACAGCAATTCGCCCATCATCACGTCGTCGCCCAGCGAAGACCACACGTACTCGGCCGGCCTGAACAACAATGCGGCCACGCTGACGCCCGTCAACGGCACCGTGAGCCCGCTGTCCGCCCTGCAGTCGACGACGACGGCGCCGTCAACGAACGGCGCCACTCCTCCGACGGTGGGCGGCAAGCGAACGATACAGCAGAGCGGCCTGCTGCTGAGCGATCGGACGAGCAACGGGACGTCGTCGGATGCGGCCTACGAGAGCAGCGAGGAGAGGTGAGCATTGAGTGGTTTTATCTTGTAATGATAAATACACACGTGCTATTTTGAACTGGAAAATTCGTATCGTTTGGTAGTACTACATGGGCTGATATGTATCGGGAGAAATAGGGAAGGACTAACATTTTAGATGAAAACTTTTTTAAATCTTCTACATAGTTTCATTTTAGCTCGATAGCCTCAAATCAGCGGTCCAACAACCCTTGCAAAATGCTAATTTTTCACGATTTATGCTGCCTCATTCTATCCCTAGAGCTACCATTTTTATTTCGGAAATAAAAAATA
>JANTBZ010094315.1:0-17841 GCA_024741255.1 Exechia fusca | reverse complement strand
GCCGATTGAGATGTCCTCACAAGATCTCAATCGGATCTTGTGGGGACATCTCAATACGCAATGCATACGCTCTGTATCAACTATTGAGATATGCGAGAGATGATATATTAAGCACAAGCTACGGCGTAATATATCTGCTTTGATTTCGGATTTTGTTTTTTCGATTGGGATACTAACCCAGAAACAGATAGAGCTGTCCAGATAGAGAGTTATTATATTTTGGTACTGGGTATCTGGTGTCCAGAGCCGATTTATTAATACAAAAATCTCATATAAAATATTTGTGTTTCGTTTTTGGCTAGAACAATGGCTAGAACATGGTCCGTACACCCTAATCAATTGGAAAAAATTACGTACCCATACTTTTCATTAGAGAAAGATATTTAAAAATCTCGAGGATTTATATTTTTCTAGCGCTCGGGACCAACATTTTGTTCCGGCTTATAAAGGATCCGGGATGATCCACTGCACTATAGAATAATGTCCATTGAACAAAACTGCATCATTACCCAGACGACAAAACAGCTAGTAATTTGCCAGATAATTAAAAATCTCAGATTCAACAAATGGCAAATGTATGGAAATCGACAGTAGCCAACCCCTAGAGCACCGAACTGCCACACTTTCCACAGGAGGAAACTAAATCGTTCGTGTACGCAAAGTTAAGGTACTGCAGAGATTCCCCAGAATCTAGCTCGACGCAAACCCGAGACGTGTAAAATGCGAGCACTTACGCGCGGTGTTGTTGGTGCTATGAATGGTTGCGGCAAAACCGGGCAAAACGAAGTGCATGAGGTTGAGGTTGGGACTAACGACAAAATACAGTCCAACAATTTGCTATTAGAACTCATTTACGATAGCCAACATACATGAACATATTCGTAATATATTATTCGTTTATTAATACACCAACCGAGAGTCTACCACACACTCACACGCGCATGTTGATGTTATTTATCGCCACAGTTGACTTAACTGTGATTTAGCACTGTTTTAATATATGTGAATAAAAGGCTTCGAAACAAAGTTGAACCCACGAACCTTTTTTCAACGTTTCATTCCTGTGTTCAATCAACAATATGGGCGGACAAGAATAATGAAATATTCATGAAATTATCTTATTTTTAATCCCTGTACACGTTTTGTATATTCATGCTAATTCAATTGCAATGAGTAGTACAGAATGTCTATTGAAATCCTGATTATTGATTCATGTGTTTCATCTAATTCAACATTGATTCTAAGTGAATGAATTATGAATTAGAATGAGTACAAAGTAACCATCAGATACAAAAGAGCTCAAGCGACGAACCTATTGATACCTGTATTAGGATTTAGTGATCAAGTCAAAGCCATCTATTTTAATATGCTGCAAAAATCGCAGGTAAGCTGACGTCAGGTTTTTAGTGAAGACACACCACTACTCTTCAACAGTTGCATGTGATCATTGGTATCGTTGAACATGGGCGTATGTAGGGAATCCTCAGCTAAATTTAAATGTCTAGTGATGCTCAACAGATGAATCTATATGATGATCGATGACATCTTGGTGCTTGTCATTAATCATCATATAGATTTAATTGTTGAATAACGTGTGTTTATGAACATGCCAAACCCAATGCCGGGTTTGAATTCATCCATTTGATGTTGCACAAAGACATGTGTATGATTTATGATTTATGACTATGCCTAAGCATTAGGGAGTCGGATATTATGTAGCATAACAGAAGCAATATTCACAGATTTCGTTCGACTAAGCTGGCCATTTTGAATCTGAAGGCGCGGACATTCAAAGGGCATGCATCATGAACTTGTATAATGATGTTTTACACATGCTCACCGCATACTACAAAGTCGTATGTTACGCAATACAATGCACACTTCATACGTCTTGGCTTCCACAATCGCGCTCGCTCAGCATCATTCATTCACGAGCACTGGATCTCATATTGGAGCAGTTCGCGGCCGGTGCCCCAATACATATTTGGCATTAAACCACTTTCACTGACGCCGACTCCGAATGCAGCCGCTTACGATGAAGTGCAAGTGCTCGAGGCCAAATATCAAGCTCATACATACACACACAGACACACAGCCACGCACACAACACGGCCGCAAACAAACGCTCACAAAGTCAGGGGTGCGTGCGCGCGCCGAAGTGTTTTGCTACGGCATGTTGAATGTCGCACGCCTCGTCGAGAGCACGCCGCTGCTGATGAAATACGCGAGTGTAATTCGAGCATATTCCGTGCGCCGACAGTAGTATGCTGGAGCATGTGTTTTTTCGCACACTGACACCGAACACCGTGGTGCAAATTTATCGGCATGCATTCGTCGTGTAGACCAGAAATGCGGTCCGATATGACGTTGAGGTTGAGAGTGTGCGTCGAGCGAAATATGATATTAGTTTTCATGTGACAAGCGAGTGGAAAGCACTGCTCTGTGTAAAAGGATAATATTTTCGGTTTTTCATGTTGGGCGTAACGGATGTGAGCACCACATGAATACATTCAGTTTTTGCGAACGATCAAGGTCATAATGTGTTTGCGAAGTCCATTATCATTAGTTCCGGTTGGGATTGTTATTATTATCAACAACAACTCAATAACTTGTTTACTTTTAGTCACATATCATGGCGACAACGTCGCATGCAATTCCACGAACGTTCAAGCGCAACGAAAGCTCAATTACTTATGTACACACATATTTCTACCATCATATTGGCTACTCAACGGCTCAGCAATGCGTTGCCGGAAGCTGCACAAACGAGCGAACGCACATACGCACTCACAGTCGATAATAAAATGTGCTTGTCATCCGAAACGCGCGACGTGCGCAGCGCACGAGAGTGCGTGCGAGCAATTTGCAATAAGCGAACGGCGACGACGACGACGACGACTCCGAGGAGCGATGGTGAGATGATGATTGTGTCGACTATGATGGCGATGTTTGCGGTGTTATATGACAATGTGTAAGAGTGTATGGAAATTCGTGCGAGGAAAAACACTCACGCACTTCGATGCTGAGTGCGGGTGTTTTATTTCATAATGCCAAATCATATATGAATGAGCATGCACGTATAGTGCGTGTGAGATTTTGTGAAATCATTGCAATAAATCACCTGTTGTTGATCGTATCGGCCTATCTGTGTTGTGCAATCAAATTATACGAACAAAACGCGAGTCTTCTTGCGAAGTCATTCCAATATTCGAATTCCAAATTATGGCAAATATCAAATATTGAATTGAAATATCAACTGTATCTATGTATATAATAATAAATAATAAACCACTTGTTTCAAATAAAATTCATTCATGTCCACTCCGAATGTTGCACTGAAGTGTTCCAATGGCCTCATCCAAACCGCATCGTGATACTTCTTCCTCATTTCACGCGCGATTCGTTGAGCGATTACACAAGTGTGCATGCGCCACATGAGCCACAAAATGCCATCCTTGACTCGGGCTAGCGCATCTTAGTGTAGCGTACAGAAATCTGAATACTATATCTCTATATGATACGTGCGAATGTTGCACGGTATACAATGTTCAAACATAGTCTGCAAATGAATTATACAGTTAAATAAATAAGGCGAAAACAGCTGACATGCACAGGTAAACAGGTAAAAAACAGGTATCTGTGTAAAATATTTGTTTAGCCTCACAATTCATTTCCTACTGAACACAACAATAGTATTGTTCACAATAAACAAGTTGTAAACAAACGTAAATACGTTTTTGTGTTGGTTTCGAAATTGTACATAGAACATAGAAATAAATATTGCGGAAAATGTTGACAGTTGACACTCGACACGCGCATATTTCTGCTAGTTCTCGCTAGTAGGCTGAGCCATTCAAGAAAATGAATTGACATGCCGTAATGGATTTAATGGATTTAATTCTCCCTATTTGTTGATCTGCATGTGATGTATATATTATAATGTGTGTCTGTGATTTTATGCGTCTGTGCACCAAGCTAAAACACGAGTGAAAGTAGAGAATTCGTACATATGCGCGCGAACATTTTCCTTGTGTGTTCGTTTAGTCCTAGACGCATCGTCGTTTATTTAGTATCATTGATACTATAGTCATGATTTAACATTGCGTTTACAATATCATCTTCCACATTGACTGTATCTATTTTTTATCATTTAATGAGCAATGATTGGCTGCATTTGTTGCTATAGGATATTAATTGAATACTATTATGTAACTGCCACAGGTGAAGATGTGTGTGTTTGCGTGTGAGTGCCCCTCGCCTGCACCCTCGCTCGTAGCGCGTGTGAACGTGAATTCACAAAGTAATACGTACACTCCGTTGAAGCTGCTCAAATGCATTCCATTCGCAGCGTCTCAGCGCAACGCAGCCGGTTTCGCTAGCTAATAAAAACATCAGTTCAGATGTGCAGATGTGCAGAGACACGTGCAACGTGCAAGTATTCGTATAGCAGTATTTACGTCGCAGATGGAAACAAAACATCAACATCGTGTCGCGCTAATTTCTTGTTCCGGCAACAAATTGTTGTCGTAATAGCATAGTGAACGGCGTGCCTAATACGCTGAGAAATTGTTGCGGGCGTTTTGGTTGACATATTTCCCGTTGATACCTCCGCTCACACGCTCACTGGCATTTGTATAATCGAGCGCGCGTCGCACGTGCATAGTGAAATGAGCCCCGTTGAACGACTGACTGCGAGGATTATGTTTGATCCAATCAATCATCATATTTGCCTATACCTATAATATATTACGTATGTGTATATGCAAAGGTTTATTAATGTGTATTGGAGAAGAAAAAAACGGCCGTGTTTACATAAGTTCGCGCGCGTCGAATAAGTCGATCGGAATCCGCAGAAAGTGTTGAGCTGCGTGCGTGCGTCGTGCACCTCTGAGTACATGCGTGCGTGGACAATGATAGTCGGTTTGTACCGCTCATTTACATAATGTGATTGCACAGCGGCGGCGGCGGCGGCGCCTGATGGCCGCGAACGCCTCTTGTTTTTTCGACTTCGCCTCGTCGCGATGCATTGCAGTGTGATAGTAAATACACAACACGCTGACCGACATGCGCCGCAATGCGGCTCATTTGTGGCACGACGTTCGATATGAGTTTTATTTTATTTCAACCACATGCATGCACTTGCTGGCAGCATGCTGCGGCCCGGTTCGCTTTAATGATCGGCGATCCGATCGCAACTTGCGACACACACACAAGCTCATTGCATTGCGGTGATGATTATAAGGCACGGCTGCGGCGGCGGCAGCGGTGGCGGCAGCAGCTCAGAGCCTCTGCCGCTTGGCGTGCGCAAAACTGTGGCGTGATTACATCACACGCATCGGCCGAGTGTAGAGTTTATGTTATGATAATGGTGCTGGTGTTGGTGCTGCTGCGGTCAGTGCAGAGACAACGATGGACAAAGTGTAATACGCGGCAAGTCCGCGCACGTCACTAATGTGCCGTGCATTCGCGATCGCGCGACACACACAAAAACTCCTGCCAAAGGCGTTCGGCGATGACTTTCCAAAAACGCTGACCAAATGAGCCAGAATGAGCCGTAATAAATGTTGCAACATAGTATCTTGATATTTAACAGTGTATCTTCCGCAATAATTGAACATTCATTTTAAATTTGTGGACTAGCTTCTGAAACAAACTTTCGATCGAAGAAATATGCTAATTCCGAGTACGATGTGGAACAAAACGAATCGAGTCTGCACCATTAATGTTGATATTGTGATAAACATATTCGGAGCACGTGCTCCAAAGGTTGAAGTATTGTCATAAACAAATACAAAACACGTGCACGACCACCAATCAGCGAAGCCGAATCCTGTAAATATTTATGTAATATATCTAAACAAATACGTAACAGGCGTTATGTTTTCTGAAGTAAAGTTAAGTGAGCTTGAATAATATATAATGTAACGATCATATCTCATAATATGTAGACACACTAGGATCGTATTGCTTTTTGTATGTGTACATAGATACCAACATTATAATTATATGTTGGTATAATTTGCATGTCTGCACACCCATATTTCCAAATAATATCTTACGCACCTTGTACAGATCACAGATGCGCGTACGAATTCACTCTGCTTACATATGATACGCTATACATTTCTGCTCTGTATATAAATTCTCGGTCGGGCTCACCCAATTTGGTGTGTTTGCGTGTGTGTGTGTGTGTGTGTGTGTGTGGTGTCTGCGCGCGCGTGCACGTCTGCTCATTATTTCAGTGCGAATCGGCGGCTGCCGCTTCACACGCGTGACGATGGTCTTTGACCGCGTGCGCGTGCATCGCGTATACCTTATATCTTATTTTATTATTACCGTCGTGGCCGTTACATCATGCGTTCGGTTGCCGTCGCTTCGTCGTCGCGCCCGTCATCGTCTTTTGCTGGTGCGCAACGTCGTCGTCGTCGTTCGGATCAAGGTCGTCGCGCTGTCGTTTTTATGAGAGGGTTTTGTGTGTGTGTGTGCGTGTGTGCGTAGGAACCGGAGAGAATAACGTATTCCACAATTTATTGAAGATTTACCGCAGCGTGGAAGTGGAGTGGAGTCTGACACACAAGCTCAAATATATGTATATGTATACACATACACAAACACAACGAAAGAAGCACGCGCAGACGCAGACCACAGCGCTGCGGTCGGTGTGGATTTGTTTACTTTTTGGTAGGTTGCGGTGAGGTGAGGTGGCGCATCCGTAGACACACAATCATACACACACAGCCACACAGACAAAATCTGATGATGCGTGTCTGACGTTATTATAGTCCATTGTCTGTGTGTGTGTGTGTGTTTGTGTTTTGTGGGTCAAACCGGAGATGATGTGCGCTGCCGTATCTTGATCGTCATCGTCGTCGTCGTCGCTGCTTGGATCGATGAACTATGGCCGCTATATGCAACATAGAATTACCATAAAATATAGATGTGTCGTAGGGTTTGTCGTTACACATTTTTGGCGGATTACCTTCGGCCTCAATGGCATAAACATTTGGTCGACGAAATGTTCGTTCACATTGAAGCCACGAATCCAACACAATCGATATGTTTGGATTTGAATCGTATGTTCAGTGTGTGTTCGATGAGCAATTAATCAGCCAGCCTCAAACGGACTTTCAACTCCGAACCATGCCAATGTGGTGGTCGGTCATCGGCGCAAGTTCGCGTGTGATGATGGGGTTTCAACAATGCCGGGGCTATGATCGTATCGACTCAAGTGCTTATTGAAATTAAAAATTACGCCATTGCTCGTCGTCGGGCATCACGCGTGAAAGTGAATGTAATTCTATTGCGCAAATATGCGGTGCTGGCGCTGGCGCAGGCTGTGCTCATCGCCAACGAAACCAACGGTTAGTTAGCACAATGTGCGTTTCTGTGCGGTGAGCGGTGTTTGGGATTCACAAACGATCCGATGATTTTAGTGCGGTGTTGTAAACAGTTGTAGTGGTGTTGAACTGACGAGTGACGACAATTGTTCGCCGACCGATATAATGTTGCAATAAATCGATGCCGCGTCTAGCAGTAGTAACAAGCGTATGCGGCAATAGCCACTCACGCAGGCGCGCATTCACGCACGCCTGCCACCGATTACGTGACGCCGGGTGGCTTCTTGTGTTCGCGCGCGCCGTGCGTATTTGTTGAGCACTTGGCTGGCAATCGGTCCGCATCACGACACATCGCTGACGCACGAAAGCACACACCAAATCAAACACAAAACACAACGCACACGCAAAAAACACTTGTGATTGACAAGTGGCGACGGAGTGAGTGTGTGAGTGTCAAGCTGAAGATAACGCCAGACACCTGCCTGCGAGCGGGCGCGATTTTCGTGCCAGAAGTCGTTTGTATGCAAACTCGTTTGCAGTTCAGACCGCAGTGAATGTTGTTCGTTTGGTACAAGCTCAAGCAGTAACAAGACCCAGCCCGTATGACTTGTGGGCACTATTATACAACACGAAGGAGTCGCGCAATACACGCAGAGACACACACAAAAATGGGACCCGCTCAAGATTACCCAAAACTCTGCCCATTGTGTTAAACCTCCATTACGCCGAAAAACACTCTAAACGAAGCTGCGAGACAAATGAGTCAAGCGAATTAAACAATCGGGCACATCACCTCGGATCACCCGTCTTTCGTTAAGGCCGTTTCGCAATCAATTCGCGCACGTCTCGAACACACTTATCACTTACTATACACGCATTGTATGCGAGAAAGAATTAGCCATGTCACCGTACATTGCACATGCGGACAAATCGTTCGGTGCGATTTGCATGCGTGCGCGTGCGTGAGATGGTATGCCTATTATAAAGCACTATCACGGTCTTCTTCGTACAGGGTGTCCCAAAACAAACATTATTTATTTTTATAAATGGTATTTTGTTTTGGAATACCTCTATAATATGATCCGCACTAAAATGATGGATAAAAATCGAACTATTTTTGCCTGGACAGAATTGAAATTTTGAATCTTATCAATTTCCAAACCATCCAACGTAGTATTTTGCAAAACATAGGGTTTTTGTTGATCACATCCGGAATAACAGTTGAACGCCCGATATGTTTCAATATTCATAATACTTTGATCTGGAACAGCCTGTTTTTATTCGCAACTCGTATGAGCGCGCATCTACGCTAAGCGCTCGACGTGCGTGTGGAATGTGCGCTCAAGCTCATAGTCAACTCGGCCGGCTGGGTTTTCGGTTATGGCGAGCGATCAGACGCACCACGAACGGTTGTATAGTGTGCACGACAGTGTGTGTTGTTCGGGCTTGTGTTCGGCGGACTCCGCGGCCGAGAGTACTTTTACTTTCGATGCGCGCACATCGCAGACCGGCCGCCTATTACATGAGTTCATGTTGATGATCGCGCACATGCACATGCATACACACACGCTTGGCGGTCGCTGCGGATTCGAGCATTAGCGTGCGTGCGTGCTCGCTATGGGTGTCGCGTAATTGCGTCGTCCGCACATGTGCGTACATTCGTGTGTAGTATGCTGTCTGCTGTTTGTTTTAATGTATGCAGTGGAATAATAACTCGCATTATAATTATATTTGTATTTTTTGTACGCTTAGCGAACTCGCCGCCGAGCAGGTGCGCTGCTGGGTCCGGGTGAATAAGATATTTTCGAGCAATTTTCTGTTTTATGTAAGAAGCTGCGCTGTGGATCGTGCACGTGCTCGAATACATAATTAATTTGACACATAAATATGGAGAGATGGCGAAGAAAATTGTCGGAAAATTGTGTCTGTGGAACTCGGCGTCGCCACAGGTGCATAACGAAGTGTTTACATGTGCTAATTATACCTGCATTCAGGGGCCGTATGAACAATTTATGTGCCATTGCATCATAACGCGACAGCAGCCGTCGTCGTTTATTTGCAGTGCTTTTGTCTGCGTGTCGGTACGCATCATTATGGTATGTAAATTAATGGCTCCTAATTTGGCATGTTAACGGCGACGACGATGATCGTGACTGCATGAAAGTGAAACCCCCCAAAACATGCGTGTATACGTGTATACGAATAACATGTGTTATATCTGTATATACCGTTTTGGTGTTTTACGACGCATTGACCGTGGAGATTCTTTGAATTATTATTTGCATGTGTTAATAAGATCAGGCCGTGTCGGCCGGTATCCGGAATCATCATGACTACATTATGTTACCACACACCTCAGTGATCGGTTCGATGCGTGGACAGCGGATCGGTTTTGCCCGATGATTCGGCACAAATATTGTTGAGATGTTCGTTCTGGGTCTAGGACAAATGGAAATGTGACCAAATTGATTTTGGAACGATATCGTGTTATGTGGTAATCAGGCCTAAAGGGAGTATCGTTAGTGGTGTTTGGTGTACACTTATTTAGATGAGTCATTGGCGTTTTATCAATCGCTGAACATGCATTTGAATCGTACTAATTCAAAGCCAAATGGAAAATATGAAACGAAAATCGTATTTACATCGACATCATAATGTATGAAAATGCGTATGGACCACGCGAGCCTCGTGAACCGACTGCGCTCGCAACGCAACCGCGACGGTCTGGGTTACTTCTCTGCTCCGAGTCAGGTCGTCGTCGTCGGTTGCCTTCGTAAATACGAAGCGTACGAACGAACGAACCGATCGTACAAACTTCTTCTGTTGTTGCTGGTGGTGAATGGGATGCTGGTTTGGTGTGTTTTTATGTATTGCGTTCGTGCATGTGTACGACGACGTCTGTCTGTGTATGCGTGAGTGTGATCGGCTGGGGCTGACAACGCGCATCGAGCATACATGCCCGCAGGTGAGGCGCGTGCACACGTGTGCAATGCATACTCACACACACACACACACACTCACACGAGCACGAGTGCGCGACCGACGCAGACGCAGACGCAATTCGCACGCGAACCGCGCCGCGTGCGGTCTCCATATAAAACGGGATGCCACCCGAAAGATTTGGTCAGTTTCCGTCCAACCAGACACCAGGCCTACCAAAGCGAGCCGCACCGCGCGCATAAGACGTGTTTTTTCTCTGCTGTGTCAAATCAACGATCAAGTGCAAGCCGACGTCGCAGTCGTGGTGTTTTTTCCGTTCGTGCGCGTGTTAGGACGACGTCGGAATGAGGTCACTCACAAGTCTGGTTAGTGAACGCGCACACATATCCTGCGGAGTGATTGGGATTCCTTTCTGTTCGTGTGTGTGTTGTGTGTATGAATATGTGTGTTTATTTTCAAGCTGAGCCACTCAACGCGCCACAGTGGATTAGGCGATGGCGATGGCGAAACTAACCGAGAAAACACGGTTCGCAACGGCAGTAAAACCGAATGTCCAATTGTCTGCATCGAGTCATCAATTTTCCAAAGTGCAAAGTGCTGAAAAAAATATTGAATTATTGTTTCCCGGAGAGTTGTACCAATCGGCTTGTCTCCGTCCGTGTGTCCGCGTTTGTGTGAGCGCCTGTGCATTGCATTTGCACACACTGAACCTCGGTGATGCGCACAAATGTGTGTGTGTGCACAGCGCTTCAATTGTCTTCGTGCATAACGATGCGATTTCCGCTGCGGCTGCATTCGAAACAGCCTACCAAACATCTGCACTACTGTCTTGCTGTGTGTGCATATTTCTCACCGTTTCTGCCGCCAATGGATACAAACGCGTACACTAACATGTACGCACTTGAAGCTGCACTGCCTGTAATTCGCCAATTAACAACGCGGCGCGCATGGGCAAAGACGCATTCGTCGCTGGCATCTTGCTGCGGTGCATCTGCAGAAGCATTTCCAACAATTTCCACGATGCTTTGTGTGTGCGGTTTTTCACAGTAGCATCTGCGTGTTAACGGCTTCCGGTACTTGTACCATTATTCCGCGCATCTCGCATATTTGACAACGTGCTCAATCTTAGGCTACCGCACAAAGAGGCTGCGGTGGCGGCGGCGGCGGCGTGGCCGCGTCAGCTCGTTGGTTGTCACATGCCAGAGTTTTTCGGCCAACGCCAGCGCGAAACAATTAGACGGGGCCCATGCATGCAAATGTATTCACCACATCCGTGAGGCGTACGCCTGTCGCCTGTTGTGTTAGTGGCAAATTTATGGGCGCGTGCCGCAACATCAACACATCGCCTAATGAAGCTGATGGCGTGCGACACCGTCAAATGCCGTTGTACAAAACATACACAAACACACGTTAACATGGGACGGATGAAGCGTGCGACACGCGCGACAAACTAGTGAAATATTCAGTTTATTCATGTCGTTGTCACGCGGCTGGCGCTCATCGATTGATTGGAAATGTTTACGAGATTATGATAATGGACCGTATTTATTATGTGTGTGCGTGTGCGCGTGTTTGTCTGCATTTGGATACGAATGTGTGAACGCAACAAAATAATTAGGAAAAGTTGAATAACTAATTAACACGCCTTTTTCGCTCGCCATCGACACACAGATCCTGCTGGGTCAGCTGTTCGCGATCGCCCTGTGCGATCCGTACGATCTGAGCAGCGTTGGCGATGCCGCCTCGGGCGGCCCATACGGCTACGGTCCGGCGCCGGCCGAGCACCAGCACGAAGCCGTCGAGCATCATCACGTCGAGGAGCACCATCACCATGAGCCGGAGGGCGAGTGGCAGAAGAAGCTCAAGTGGAAGGAGGACTGGGTGAAGGAGTGGAAGGTGGAGAAGAAGGAGTTCTGGGAGACGAAATGGAAGCAGATCTCGGTGCCGGTGTGGAAGGAGTTCGAGGTGCCGGTGTGGAAGGAGGTGCGCACGCCCGAATGGAAGACGGTCAAGAAGCCGGTGTGGAAGGAGCGCGAGGTGCCGGCGTGGAAGGAGATCCAGGTGCCCGAGTGGAAGAAGATCAACAAGCCGATCTGGGTGGAGGTCAAGGTGCCGGTGTGGAAGGAGGTGCAGGTAGAGGCGTGGAAGAAGATCTGGGTGCCCGATTGGATCAAGATGGGCATTCCGGGCGAGAAGTTCCTCGGCAAGGACCACGAGGGCTGGGAGTACACCAGTCACGATCTGTGGCGCAAGAAGATGATCTGGAAGGTGGAGTGGAAGAAGGAGTGGAAGACGAAGAAGGTGCAGGAATGGAAGACGGAGAAGAAGCTGCAGTGGAAGGAGGAGTGGAAGCAGGAGTGGCGCACCGAGAAGAAGCAGATCTGGATCAAGGAGAAGAAGGAGGTGTGGGAGGAGCACAAGATCGAGGTGACAAAGGTGGAGAAGGTGAAGGTGTGGGCGAAGGACAAGAAGCTGGTGTGGAAGAACGAGTGGAAGTCGGAGAAGGTGCCGGTGTGGAAGGAGCGCAAGGTCGAGGTGTGGAAGAAGGTGTGGAAGCCGATATGGGAGAAGGTGTGGGTGGCCAAGGCGCCGAGTCATCACGGATGGGCCAAGTAGATCCCGCTTACACTCACTCTATCTGTACATATAGAGACCCCGAATATTGCAGGTCGCCGGCGCGCGCATTACACGTGTAAATACTATACAAGTGTCGTAGATGTGTAGAACGTAGACTGTAGAGTTGTTTTCGCAATAAGCCAAGCCTAGATAATAGACGGACCAAGATTGTTATTGTTACCATTTTATGAAACAGAGTCACTCCAATAAATTTAAATACTTGTACAACATCGCAGCGTTTGAATTGCATAACCGACACTGACCGTTGCTGATTCCGATGCCGATGCCGGAACACCGAAACTGTGCCGTTGGAACAGTTGGACATGCGAGCGTCCAGCGGGCGAAATAAAAACCCAACACCTCGATCGATCGATCGATCGATCGACGCCTGCGGCACTTGCCGGCGATGATATACTGAACCAGTTTCCACAGACGCACATAACATTCCTCTACCATTAAAACAACGTCGTCGTTCATCGAGCGCCGCGTGCCGAGCACGCCCAAGTTCAATTTTCCGCATTAGCACCGTTTTGCGCGGCGTGTTTGCGTGCTCGCTCAACATGCACACACACACATGTTGTGTGCATGTACTTACTACCTACACGCGCAAGCGCTCTATAATGAACGAAAGTGAATTGATAATGTTGCGGTCGGGCGCTGGCACATGTGTTTGTGCGCACGCGAGTAGATCTGAATCCGAGCGACGCAACAACGCAACAACGTGTGTGCATGCACACCACGCAGCTTGTTTGCGTGCGCTAGCTTGCGTGCGTGTTGTGTGCTGCTGTGACCTCTCCGGGCAACGTTTGCATCATCATAATATTGCGGCGCGGCGAGTTTGTGTGTGTGCTTTGTACGGTACGAATTGCACGAATTATACGGATGCATGTAACATGTAATTCAGTCGCGAGGCGCGCATGTTATGTAGCGTGTTGGTATGCTGCTGCAGCATCACACGATACGCGACGACGCGACGACTAACCACTTCTTCCACTACTACTACTACAACTAACTACTACTGCTTCAACTAGTGTGAGTGTGACTTTCTCCCCGCTGCGCGCACACACGAACCGGTGCAATAATATCCGATTCAATCACGGATGCCGGTGTGCCCGATGTGCTGGGAGAGCAGTGTAGCGAGTCTTCCCTTCGTCTCGCCGTACAGCGCGGGTGACAATGCATTGCTCGTGCATTGCGCCATGGATGTTTTCGAGTTGATAACTACTCGCCCATGCGATCGCGGTCACACTCTGTAACCAACAGATTAGAAGAGTTGAAGAAATATTCTTTAATTAAATGCTTCACTTGGTTTAATCAAATTACTATTCTCATGAAACAAACGAAATTACAGCCCAAATAACTAAAGTACTGACGTACATTTGTCTTTTCATGTTGAACGTTGCAAACAAACGAAATACTAAACGAATAAACCTAGGAACTTTATATCGTTCGTTCCTCGATTCATCTGTCTTCCCTTTCTAATTTTTATAAAAAATGTTCACTATACTCAGAAATGCATACTTCCAAAACTGTGTTTCATATTTTGTACTTATTTTGTAAAGGGATTTTGAACTAGTCTGGTCACCACCCAGGCTTATGTAAACGGATACCACCGCAAGGCGGCGGGCTTGGCATAAAATGCGACAACGGCGCCAACCCAATATGGTAAGAAATTACATGTGGTGAGTGTTATGGTATCGACGGTGCAATACTGTGCAACACCACCACCGTAGGCGCTGAGCTGCAGTTGTGTGCAGTTTGTTGGTCTTGTGTCCATGCGGGCGACACATGAAGCGCGCTGTGAAGGTCTTTTGCGCCCGAGCTGTTGCGGTTTCGTGCAATACCATGCAGCACATGACATGCTCCAGGCATTGCAGCGAAGCGAAGCGCGCACACTCGCAGCCGTAGCGAACGCGCATTGAAAGAGATTTACGATTAGTCTATTGCCAATACGAATGTCACGATCGTGAGCATGCGTGAGTGTGCAGCAGGCGTGCGCTACGCGCTATGCCGTTAGGAGTGAGGAAGCTGTCTGACGACGTCGTGGATAACGACAGCCAAGCATAATGTCTGTGTGTGTGTGTGTGTGTGTGTGTGTGTGTGCGGTTTTTGTATGTGCGCGCAGGTCAACGTTACTTCCGGATTCGAATTATGTGAGAGTGCACGCTACTTGTGTTGCACAGACGCGGAAGAACATGCTACATCCACATGCCATCGAGATATTCACGTTCCAAAACAAATTGAATTTGTCTTCATAACCATATGTAATTTGTCTTCTTTACATAATTTTCGGGAATGGTAATAGCAATACATTTTAGATTTGGTGTGTTTGAATATTGTGATAAAGACGCTTGAATAACGATAAATATAGTTTAAGAACTCGTCCAGTTTCGAAATCTAATAAGTCACGGAAGATATACGAAAGAGCTCAAGCGACGAACTTCAAATCAACTGTTATACCCGAATGAAGGTAGCATTTGTAACGTTTTGGCTATGCTGTCACTATTATCATGAATCGTGCGAGCTTTCGATACATAGAGTTGCCAACAGATAGTCTACAAACCATTTAATTTCAAAGTGATAAAACGGTCCCAACCAAGCATTCAGTTTGTTTGTCTCGTTGGATTGATCTTTGATTTTGTAATTATGCCCAATTAGTTCTATATATTCCAACTATCTATCCATTCGTTTTAATCTTCAGGAGACATGACAGAATTGTTAAAAATACATATTTTAATCACGATGAATTTATTATTCATTCCACCTCCCATTAACGAATCATCACGCTTATGATACCCATTTAATTATGAAAGATATGATAATTACTATCGATTGAATTTATAACCACAATCTCAATAATATCATTACGTATGCAATGTACTATTAGTTAAACCTACGCGACACTTACCGCTCCACGTACTTTCGTACATGCAAATCGCAATTGATTGTTTACATAACATCGACGCTCATCAGTCCGGCTGACTATGTCGATCGCCGAAGGTGTTCGATTACATCATAGACGTGTGGAACATGTCCGACGTTCGACGATCGAAAAAGTAACACTTGACTCACATCGTGTTGTACGTGCATGTAAAGTTACTGTGTAACTCGCAGGACACGGCCGTGCTTCGCCGATCGCCCGCAACCAATCAAGCGAACTTTCCAACATTGCCAAAAACGCCAGCACCAACGGTAGTCGCCGCACGTGCCAGAGATTAGATGGGCGATAATGGATGTCTTGAACGAAATTTAATGAGTCATGATCGCACTATTAAGTAAGCGCAGCACTTGTATCTTGTATGGGTGCCGAAGCGCCGCACAATTTCGTCCAACCTGATTACGAATTCATGTCTTTTGTCGCCGTCGTTGTTTGAATGTGAATGCAACGCACAAGTAGATAAAGCGTGTCGAGGTCAGTTTTTCTAATGAAGCAACCAGTGTGAACGATGTCGCTCTGATAGCATTATCGTGACGAAATAAAAGTTCTATGAATTGTGAGAAACGTTGGAATAATTATATTATCAATCGATTTCCCAATACGTCCTTCGAGTTATCGTTTAAATCGCATCTGAATAATACAGAATTCCTCTCTGACATTTTCGGTTGGCCCTACAGGGAGCGAGGTATGAAGTGTTACCAACTTCACTTGTCTATAGAGGCTAAACCAGTTCGTGTCATATTGTGTCCTTCATATTCTGTGCAAATATTTTGGTTTCAAGTTCATTGCGGCAAAAGATATTGATAAAAAAGAAAATACGTAACGAAGACATAATCGTTTTTCTGGTTGGAAATCGAAACGGACTACCGTTTGCGCGTTTCAATTCCAGACTTTCTTTCAAATTATGTGATAACGAAATTAGAGGCTCCGCTAAACACGGAAATTGATGTCGGAAGTATTCTAGGTATTGTCACAAGATGGATCGAAAGAATAGCATTATAATCCAGCTGAATCTGAAGAGTATAACTATAAATCTGTTGAGGAATTCGCTAAGAACATTTCGACATCGAACCATCAAGACGTCATCGTTTCGATAACAAATTTCCATACGAAATACACTAGACAAACTGACCGCATTTCTGTTTCGATTCTGTTTCGATGTAGAAATATTCTTAGAGAATTCCCCAACTGGACCTATCGACCTGAATCATCGAATTTCATGAAGAATTCAAGGTCTTTGGGCGAAGTCGAAACGTATTGTCTGAAAGAAAACACTGGTATTGAAATTCTTGCTCGATTGTGGCGTTGTTTTCACATGTTTCTCTAAGATGAGAATATTCTAAGGGGCTTGAAGTTCGCTATCGATAAATGTTATTCAGTAGGTTTGAAATAAAGGTCTTTAGATCATTTTAAAAAAGTGGCCACAGAGAAAACAAGTGCCATCTTAGCATAATATTTTTGTTCCGAGTGTCTGCTGAAAAACTCATTTTTCACGTGACCATTGACAATAGCATCAGACTAGGCACGTTAATGTAAGGTCCGATGATGCTAAAATTATTGTTGATGTCGAACCCTCTTGGTTCGAATAAATGTCATTCAGATTCCAACAGAAGGCGCCATGTTAAAGCATTCTGGAGGTAATAATGTCATCTAGAAAACGCAAAAACCAGAACTATCCCAAGGTCCATATTATATCCAGAATCAGCGGCAGTTCCCATACACGTCGATCGATCAGTTCAACGTATGTTAATCGCAATTCTATGAGCCATAAAAGGCTCAAACATTAGTATCATGAAAAAAAAAACGGGATTCATATAAATTATTTGGTGTTCAATATCGTACTAATAATCCAAGTTCAAAGTCGTCTGAGTGGTGTAGGTGATAGAGTGCTTGCCTCACCAGCGGGAGGTCCCGGGTTCGAATCTCGGGAGTAGGTGAACGTTTTTGGTTTTCTCCACACGATGATCCACAGGAAGGATGTTAAATGTTGCCTAGGGTTACTCTTTAGAG
>JANTBZ010094204.1:0-17861 GCA_024741255.1 Exechia fusca | reverse complement strand
TGTTAAATGTTGCCTAGGGTTACTCTTTGGATCGCTGTGCTAATCACATTGCATCTTTAAACCCGAAACCGATTATGAAGCCCTGCTACTCTTCACATATGTACAAGGAGAGTATAGAAGGGAGGCCAAGACCTGTAATGGGTTGTAGTGCCACAAAACTATTTTATTATTAATTGGTTTGATATTATATTCAAAACATGATGGACACAAAATAGAACGGAACTAATAAAGATCGTGTGAACAAATTATATAAAAAGTTGTCTAATTGAAAAGTAATGCAATTTTAAAATGACATATCAACAGTTTACACACCCTGTAGGTATGAAAACGTTGAAACGGTCATTCAAATAAAGTAGATTGAATGTTCTGTAAAATCAAAATGAAAGATCGACAGCTCGTAATGACAAAAAAAATCTATCGTAGTCTCACATTGAACAAAATTATATGTGTATTATGTAAATCCGAAGACTTACATCCAATTGAAACATTCGTATTGTAGTAATACTTCAAATTCACCGACACATACCCTCCGTCCGACACGATTGTTGTGCAGGTTCATCAAACTGCGCTCGTCCTTCTCGACTTCGCGCGCATCCAGAAAACGCCGCGCAAATTTGACACCGAACGCAATGTCTGGCGAGCAGCCGCTCCACTTCCAGTCCTCGTCCAGACGATCGCGCTGCCGCAGCTTCTGTTGCTTCTGCTGCTGCTGCTGCTGCTGCTTCTGTGCGACCGCAGACGTCGACGACGTCGCCGGCAGCGATAAGTCGCAACCGCACGCCGCAATGTCGCCCTGAGCGCAGGCCTCCGTTATCTTGTGCACGGCGCCCGCACTGGCGATGGCATACGTGAAGGCGGCCTCGCGTGAACCTTCATTACGCCAACGGATCGAAAAACGGATAGTAAGTGATAGCGCAGCATATCGCAGCAAATTGCCCACCACAGTGCGCACTGCGATTGCACGCGCTCGAATGCCGTCAGCCAATCGTGCACACTGTCGAGAGAGCACTCTGCCTGTAATGTATACGTAAACGAGACGTCTCTGATTCCGAGACGACCGCGAGCGCACACACACACACAATCTCGTGCTCATATAGAGAACCGCAGACGCGCGACATCGTGAATGGGTGGGAATCGCTGTGGGCTCACCGCACAAACCGCACACACAGTGCAAGATCTATGAATGTGTATATGTGTGTATGTGTGTGTGGTGTGTGCACAAACTCGGACAAATATACACACGTGCTGTGTGTCAGCCGGAGTTCGCCAATCGTCGAAGTCGTAGGCTCGTCGCTCGAGTGTCTACAATATACGTTTGTGTATCTATGCGAGTATATGGATGACTGAATGGTGTGGTCTCACGCCAATGCGCGCGCGCTGAGCTGGGCTGCCGTGTTCGGTGCACACTTACACAGACACCACATCGTGATAGCGCGCGCCTCGTGGAAACATGACAAGGTACACACGCCAAGTCGCACCGTACCCAAGTCCTACACATGTATAATACTATTCGTAGGTAATGTGGTGTGTTCGAACGCGGTGGCCACCGACTTCGACGACGACGACGACGACGACGACGACGACGGATGAGGAATGAACATGCCAAACCACCCGGTTGACAGTCCATGGGTAAACTCAATGTTTGAATGTTGCTCGGAATTTGCCATTATCATTTGATGGAAATTCAAATGTTGTTTTCTTTGTATTTATTTGAGGTGAATGGTGGTTGTTAAATTGCAAGATTTGGGAGTGTTTAAATGTCTGATTCCACATATACTACCCCAACACACCTTAGTTGGGACACTTGTATTCCAGGAGTTCTTGTCCAGAGTTGACGTTTTCTAGAACTTTTAATGATTGAGTTATGTTCAAAAAATAAAAAATCCACAACGAATTTTTCTTATTTTTTTGAGTGATGATGTTTTGTGCGCTATTTCATTACCAATCATTTGAGTATACCCACATCGTTCTAAGTCAATCTTGTGAGAAAATACGTGACTTAAACCGACGATGAAACGCAATTATTTTGGATGGGGAGTGAAATAAAATCATTCTCTCCATACAAAAAAACGTGTTTCGTCCTCGGTTAAAATGCCGTAACTTGTCACTGGAGTGACTTAGAAAAATGTGGGTATACTCAAATGATTGGTAATGAAATAGCTCACAAAACCTCTTCACTCAAACAAATTAGATTTATTTTTTTATTTTTTGGGTCGTGTTTTCCAAAACGGAACGGCTCCGCGTGTCCTCCCTGTGGCCTCTACAATGCTCAAACTCGACAGAAAGTTGAGTACTTAGTGAATGAACATAACTCAATCAATAAAAGTTCTAGAATACGTCGGCTCTGGACAAGAACCATTGGAATACGAGTGTCCCAACTTAGGTGTGTTGGGGTAGTATGTATATACACGAGAAGAAAGTTACAATTCAAGTGAACATACTCTTTGTTGGTACAATTATAAAGTGTACAACCTTGTGCCCGCCGTTTTTATATATGAGTCTCTGGCGGTCGTTATAAATTATGCAAATTGATCGAAATCTTGATCATATTGGAATCGAAACAAAGGTTCTTATAAGTTTGCATCACGAATCGTATCGCCAGTGAATTAAACGCTTCAAAAATGGTAATTCGGAGTCTTAGGACTTTCCGTCGATGCATTAGAGTCGCTCACTGAAAAAAGGCGGCCACAATTGAATAAAATACATTATTACAATGATCGACACCTCGCTGCAAAAGTGAACGAACAATTCCTGTGATGTCCGAAATCGGACATTTTAACCCCCCGCTTTACTCTTCGGACTTGGCATCAACTGATAACTACTTGTCCCGATCGATGGCCTTAGGACTCGCTGACGGATATTTCCGTTTTCATGAAGAAGTGAAATATTGAACAAATAAATACATGAATCGCTTCGAAAGCTACGGAATCAGATTGCTACCAGAAATATGGTCAAAAGTATTATCTAGCAGTGGTCAGTATATTGAATTAAAATATAAAGCCGTTGATCACAGAAAAAACTTCAAAGTTTGAAAAAAACGGCTGGCGCAGGGTCGTACACCTAATACAAATTAAATGCGGTCATAGATTCCGGGTAAAATTTGAACATGCACGGGACTCTGCCAGAGCGTAGCGTAAAAGTTGCGTCCACGTAATTATATTTTAATTGATATATAAATGCCTGCACACATGTTTCCGAGCGCCCGCGCACCAATCGTTCGCGTCTGAGACTGCGACCGTGTTCCATTGCCGTCTAGCAAATACCCGCTGTGCAATTACTCTGCGTTTGCCTGTGTGTGCAGTGTGCATGCGCAAATATATCGTTTTTTGACGTTAATGTACATGTCAGACGACGGCGGTGGCGATGGCGTCAGCAGCACAGGCCGCAGCAACTCGGATGAGCAACACACCGGGGTATTTCAGCGAGTGTGTAATATGCTCATATTGTGGTGAGTGTTTCGGCTGATTTGTTGGTGCGGATGCGTTCGGTGGGCGGAGGTGGTACTTAGCGGAGTTTTGATAAGCACTTTTCACGCTGGCACTCACTAAGTCATCGCCTTGCGCGGCAGCGTGTGTTCAAAAATGGCATCGCTTGGCGCGCGCGTGTCGTTGATCAGCATTACCGGCGAAATCGCGCTTTCATCGGAGCCCACTGTGTGACGCTCTGCGCGTATGCTGGTGTTTATGAATATATTGTTTATCGAGTGGTGTAAGAATGGCAATGTCTATATATTCGTGAAAGACAGCAAATCAATCCGGAGTTCGCTATTCAATTGACAAATCAAACTCGCCATCATTGTTTGATACTGCAAATATACAAATACGCCATTTCCACACGAAGCTAACCATTCACCATACTAAACCCTACACACGCACACAACGACGACAGTGCTTGTTGATCGACAATTACTTCGCGCACGCGCAAGGAAACACGATAAACGTTTTACCTTCGCCGCTCTCTGCAACATATGCACAACATTTCGTTTGCGCACGTTTCACATCATGTTTGCGCCTTGTGTCATGTAATTTTCTCGGGCATGTTATTGTAATAACTCGCAGCCGCGCGAAGCCTTGTGCCGAGGCGCACGCAACAAGTTTGCATAAAGTTATTCATGCAAGCTTTACCGCTTGTACTCACATGCACGTTCAGAGACACGCACGCGTTCGCAATTCGGTCATGACATTTTTTCCGTGCAGATTGAGTTTGTGTATGTGCACGCCGCGCGTGTTTGTGTTTGCGCGCGCAAACGCGAATTGGCGAAGCTCTTTTTTGGTTGATGTTACGTGAGTATGTCGTGTATGTATGCATATGCTCGCGTTCGCGCGCCTGGACCCCCACACATAAATTAATGCAATTTGGTGGAGGGATTTCTGGTGCGTGCTCGTGCTCGCGCCAAGCAAACAACCAACAAAAGCGTTTAAATCACATCGTGGAATGTCGCTCGCATGATCGCGTTTGTTTCGGTTGCCGGCCGCGTCGTCGTCGTTGTCGCCGTGTATGTCGTGATCGAGATTATAGTTTATGGATGGTAAACCATTCGTGCATTTAAATATCATAAATATTATGCGAAGTTGAATTATTATTTAAACAGTCAGTTGGCATTGTGAATGCCGAGAATGTGGTAGCAGGCGCACACACATGCTTATTCGGTCTCACTGCTGGATTCTCGAGAGCGCAATGACTCGGAAAAAATCTCCTAACGATGTGCGCTGGCAAAACAATGCAAAACACAGCATGCGAAAATGAAGAGATCCAGCCATGCGTTTCCTTGCCGATAGCGATTCTCGAGGCCTGAATAGAAAACAGCCCGTACTCGTGCGCACACAAACACAATGCAACCGCACAATGCCACCGCGCGTACCACATATAATTCACAAATCGGAATTCTCGGCCGTGCCGGGCACACGCAGGATCGAATGATTTATCGCACCCCGTTCGCTAGCAATGCGAATTCAATAATCTCGACGACGAAGCAAGACGCGCGCGCTTGTTTCGTGCGAGCGATATCGAACTATACATTACATACGGTGCGGCCGCACTCGTGAACACTCTCGCCGACATCAGCAGCAGGCAGCAGCAGCAGCAGCCGTAGCATCCGCGGCACCAGAACGAGCAACTCATGCTCAAGCGAATCGTCGTACACGCATCAATTTGTATAATGCGTCCATTCTACATACCAGTAGCGAGAGTTTAAAACTGGGATTTGGTTAACCAGTCGTTGCTGGGTTCTCTTGAAGGTGCATTTGTGATGGGACCAGCAGGAAGAATTGGACAAAAGGGTCTTTTTTCCATACGCATTTTTCGATCGCATTCAGTCAAAGTGATCAATGTAACGATTCCTTCGTCCAGGAGGTGCCTTCAATTCGCCCCGTTGTACGCATGAGACCTGGCGCCTTCCGATAAACATTCATTTTCATCGGTGGGACACGTACTTCCAGGCCTACCCTTCGAAACATTCGAAAAGTAGGAAAATGGGTCGATGGATATAACATGTGTAGCTAATGATGGACAAAAAATAGACAAGATATCTTCGATACTTTTATTGTAATAGCCATTAGAATATGACGAAAATATTCCAGTTTCAAACTATCGCTACTGGTACACACAACGTATACCAATGAGAACTAGCAAGCACGGTGTCGCCTGCTCGGCGCTCCGGCTCCGACGGTTCCAATGAGCTAGTGCCTCCGCTGTTAGTGCCACCGCAGAAATGCCTAGCCATCGCCGACCGCGGTCGCAAATCGTGCGTCGTGTGCGCGCACAAAACATGCACAGACAACAGATACACAAATCGCAACGCAACGCGAAGCTATCCCGACAAAGCCACGCGCCGAGTTATACGCGAAGTAGCCATAAATCAGCGAGCGCTTGTGCTTGTGATGTTGCTCGTGAGCGCTAGTGTGCGCGTTGGCCGCTCGCTCCGGGATTCCGAACACAACGTAACCGCAGTCGCGCACAACAGACGGAGATGCATATCAATTATTTGTAGTTTCGTCTTTAATTGGTCGTCGTCGTCCCGAGCGTTCGTTCGGGAACGATTATATTACTGTGCGCACATGTAATGAATGTAGGTAAGCGTGCATGTGCGTTCGTGCATGTTCTCTGGCTGTGTAATGATCAGCGCCATAAAGCGTCAAGCGTTTATCGTACGCGAGCGCGACCTTGCTTTTGGCGCACCAACCGATCATAACATGTACGACCATTTTTGGGTAGTAGTAATTCTATAGTTGGGTGTTCGGGTGTTCGCTGGGTGCATTCGAATCGCGAATATGCTAAACTGCTCTGCATGCATGCATGGTTTCACGCATCGCGCAGCATTAACTGCAGACGTGCGGTGACGTGCACCGGAATAATCATAAACTGCGCGCGCGCGTGCAGTCCCCCATTTCGGTTTCAGCATCGAGTTTTGTGCAATGTCAGCACTCAACATTCTATACATTCTATGCAAATGGTTTGACGCCAGGCACGCGCTCACATTGCATGTGTGCTCTCGGAATAAGCGAAACGATTGTTCCAGCGACCCAGAGCGCCACCACCATCAGCACGATATTTACTGCGTCGCATCGGAACGATATTTACAGTGTGTCGATAACAATCGGCGGCGCCGTCGTCAACAATCGTTCAGAATCACCCATTACGTTTCGCGGACGCGCACGCGCATAAGTGAAATGGAAAATGCATGCGTCTCCACGCGATTCCATTCTGCGCGGCGTGGCGCTGCGCCCATAACATATAAAACTCAATTTCAATTTATGCCACATAATATAAACCATCCGATTTTATAATTGCCCAGAGGGTGGTGGTGGTGGCTTACGCGCGAGCGAGTGTTGCGTGCATGCATGTTCGCGTACTCGCACGTGCGCACCGCACACACACACACACTCAATAACACTAAATTCGCACCACATGCGGCCACGGCACGCGAAGTCGCCGTGTGTGCGTGTGCTGTGCAGTGTTGACGATCGCGTGCGTGAGTGCGTACAGAAGAGCCTGACTCGACATCGCACACACGCACAACATGCAACAGTCGAGCTGCTGCACTGCACTCACCTGTGCGAATGCCCATATGTGCATGGTGTATATCGACAATAAGCGCGCAACGGTCGGAACGTCTGCGGTGCGCTAACGTAAGTGCCTCCGGTTACAATCAATATTTGGATATTGGATTTTAGTTATATTATGGCGTTCCGGAATTGTGTGGATGGATGGAGGAGGAGGATGAAAATACGCGCGCGCGTAACTTTGTGCTCGACAAGTAATGTGCGACCAGGAATGCGCAATGAGCATATATTATGTCGTGTGGCGTCTGCGACGGCGTCTGGCGGCGCATCTCAGCGGGATGCTCTTTATCACTCTCGCGCTGAGCCATGGCCATGGCTAAAGTTGAGATCCTAATTTGTGTGTGAACCGCTCGGCGTATATTTATATGCGTGTATGCTATGCACGCATGTGCACGATGTCGCACCGTGCTGTATGTGGGTCAGACACGGGCACCCTGGCAGTGTAATGCGCGAGGTATCAGTTTGACATGATGCGCTCGGTGATGCTATCGATTTTTCAACAATTATCACCGGCAGGCACCAGCAAAGTCATTAAAAATAATGGACCTGACACACATCGTGCAGCTATTTCGCTTCGCCACTTTACCCGAACGAAAAGGAGATGGGGGGTTTTCCATCGTAACGCCATCGTCGCACTCTCGACGCGCAGTCGCCTTCGCTCGTGTGGGTGCCAGAGTGCCAGCACGACACAAACACAGCATCTGTGTGCACGGCGGTGTTCATGTTTGTGTGTATGCTCTGTGCACTTGGTGCAATGTTCACTGGGGATTTATAATTTATCGAAGTCGTCTGTTCATTTCGTGTAATGTGATTGCAATCTGATACGATTGCGAGCGATAAATTGTCGCATGCGCTTGCAGTCCAGCATGGCTGCATCCGTGCTCCGCATGCCGTGCGGGAAATTCGAAAATCACCATCGAACATCGTTTTGTGGTCAAACGTCGTGCACAACATGGGCGTGCTGTGCGCACACAAATAACATCACATTTAATTGTACGGCGATAGCGATAACGCCCGCCTTGCTTGGCCGCGATCGGTTGCGGAAATTGAATGCGAAGTCCGGCATGCCATACATATTTGTTGAGCTGAGTCCGGTGTACATATGTTGTAATATTGATGTGGTTGTTTGTTTTTAGTGCGGTATTGGGCGACCGATTTGTTTATCTGGCACGATTAATCTTGTAGATCATTACCCGCCCCGAGCCTTGTCGAACCGATCGTAAATTGAAATGTCATGTAGTCGGAGGCAATAAAGATAGTCCAAACAGATCGGATTTGCATATATTGCTTCATTCTGGCGACGATCGGCGTGCGACTGTATCCGAGAGTCCGTGTGCAGCACCCCTGAGCATGTAGCAACAACGGAAAGGTGTGCTCGGAGAATAATTATTTTATTGTATTAGCTATTAACACCAATCCGGCGCAACTGATATACGATCCTAATCGCGAATACAGCTGTGTGACTGTGTGTGTCATGTGTGGCCACACATCTATAATTCAGAGAAATATACATGTGTCATTGTGTATTGGTTACGAGTGCAGATTGTGTCCAAACGCATTTCGCATGCAAAGCATACACACACCAACTTGAGATAGAGTTGTAGAAGTGGTATTGACCAATGGTCGCAAAGTGCAGTCATAAATCGGCGCGGCCACTTAGACAGTTCCAGCCCACACACACCAACGCCGCCGTCACAACGGTTCGGCAAATATTCCGAGCCGTTCTACCGCGTTATTCACGCGATGACTTTTCAGCTGATACCTCTCATAATGGATTTACTCCTGGGTACACTCTGCGGGCATTCAACAGCACGTGTAGTAGCATACCGTATGATTTCATGTCCGACTGTCTGTCTGGCTGTCTCGTCGCATATAAGTTGTATTTGATAACTTAATTTGTGCCCCGATATCGGTGCTGGGATTTCGTGCCATTCCGAACGACCGACCCGTGTGTGAACGATTTGTCATCGTGTCACTTCGTTACGGTCCATTCAACCGGTCGGTTCCGTCGTCGTCGTCGAAACCACAATTCCATATAACATAGACGACGTATATACACTTACCAACCACCACCCTGTGACCGAATGCCTCCTGATGCCAGACATGTGAGCAATTCCATCGATGACCTAGAAAGCACACACACAAAATGTCGCCGCAGACACCGCAGACACAAATATTAGGTTACCACTAGCCCAGTCGTTGCTGCGCTCCGCCGGCACATTCCTCAAGTCGGAGAGCGTGAAAACGAACCTTTGAACTGGTGCAAGCATTCGTTTTTCGCCAGCATGTGCCCATCGCCCAGCGCCATGAACGCGTCTATCGATTCGGTGCAGATGTGCTGCTGCATCGGTGTGAGGCCCAGCACGCTCGAGCACCACACGTACGTCGAGAAGCCGCACACGAGTCTGGTGTGGTGGGGAATACAGAGGCATATACATAGTTTTAGTCTACAATCGATAGGCACCCGCCCGAAGCTGGGTGTCAACGCCGCGCTGCCGGCGACAGCAATCTGCGCGCCACGCATGATCGGCGTAATTGAAATATATCACTTCGAATAAATATTACTACAACCGAGTGACACTAATCCTATCGCGGTATTTACGGCGGAACATTTGTCCGGGCGCGCGCACACTCAACTCACGTGTGATACACAAGCACACATGTAAAAATCCCATTCGCAAAACAGCGAGCTTACCTGCGTGCACGCACCCATGCACGCCTAGTCCAACAAGTTGTCACACACAGTTTATCAAAACATCGGAGAGCGCGCAGCATCGGAACGGGTGACAATTCCGAGCGGTCGGAGACAACATAGCTATATGTAAATGTGGCCACATAAACTGTGTATATTATTATGAGCACCAGATTTAACTGCGGCGCGATTGTATCTCGGGTGGCGCACGTATTTTATGGATTTTATTTGGGCTGCCTGCTGGTTGATTTTTTTCTTTCGGCGATCGATGTGTCGGATCGATCTTTGTTCCCATTATGCGCTGGACGGCCGTCCACGACGTTCGCAACGTAGCATAACGACGCATAATTGAGTCATTTCTGTTGTGCCGCCGCCGCCGCTGCCGCCTGAGTGCCACCTGTTGTGCGCTCTGTGCAGATGTGCAAGCACATACGCGCGTTCGGCTCGCGTACGCGCGCAGCACGCATCGCGCTGCTGCGCGACATACAGGTACGAATGGCAAGAATGCGTTCACGGAGCCCGGAAATTTATTCGGTAAACGATTAAATTATGTTAACAGATTTGATTAATGTGTGTCATTTTCGGTTATGGAATGTTAATCGAAGGGTCGTGCAGCGCAGAGCAATTACAAAGCAGAAGCGAGAATGGCTGTGTGCACGCCGAACATAGTGTCAACGGCAATATCGTAAATAACTCGGGTAATTTATCGACGCGGTGCTCTTCATAATTCCATACTTGGCGGACGCGCTGCACTGACTTCGGCGGTGCATCGTCGTGACATGTTAGCTGCGCCGCGCTTCGACGTCAAATTATGATAAATATCTCTAACCTTTTCTATACTCGCTGCGCTGAGTTCGCTGCGCGCAGGTATCACACTCAATTTGTACCCGCTAATACGAAAACAATCGCTCAACATAAATCACCTGTGCTGGCGTGGAACAACAAAGGACGCACACACGTCGGCGATAATCTGTCTGGCACATAATGTTCACAAAGCGCCGGGTAATTCACATTTAATTTAATGTAAATATCATGTTAAATTGCATTCAACCTTTGCGGATAATCATCGTAATAAACGGCTGATTCGACGTTCGACGCTGTCGTCGCTAGCACCAATTCAAAACGATATGCTCTGAGTTCAAACGCGATCCATAACGATCGCGCATAATTCATCGCAGCATAGTGCTACGTGCAAACGAACAAGCTAGCAGAAACGCCAGCCGAAGAGCTGCAAGTGCGATTTTATCGGCACAGCAAGAAGATTGTTTCGTATCAGTGTTTGCTAACAAGTGGTATCAAAATCGAGAGTATTTTGCCACATCGATGAATTACACTTTTTGAACACACGGCATAAATCGGAAATGTTCGCGATTTGTTAGAACAGTTTGCAGCGCTTCGAACAATTGTTTGACAACATATTAATATTTATATTTCAATGGTTTGAATTCTTCTTGAGAATCAACGTTCACACAATCCATATTGAATTCGAGGTTAATATCAGGCGTATAAACGCAACACTGCAAGTGTTCCAGCACAAGTTCTTATTGGTCTGTCTGTGGACTATACTGTGAGTCACTCACAGTGTAGTCACTCTCGGCGACGCCGTGCAGGGTGTTCCAATCATTAACGTGTGGCTGTATGTGTCTGACGATCGTCGATATCCCGGAGAGTGTTTAGAGAAGGCTTCGAGCCCGATCGAAGGGGTTGTACCATAACGTACTGGCACAACATGAACATACACGAAAAAACACTGCGCGAGAACGTGCCAGCGCGCGATTCGGTCCGCGCTCGTCTGGCATACGCGTTGGATCGAACGACACACACAAACACACACGCACGCCGATATAGAGGCGCTCGCGCACATTTCCATAATTATAGCTTACGAGCGATAACATATCAAACAAATTTATGGTTTACATTTAAATCAACGTGTGTGTGTCTTGCATGGTGTTCGAACTACACACACATACTCACACACGGCAGACTGAGAATGTGCGCTCCGCATTGCGCCTGGGAACGTTGGCGGGCGGTCGCGTCGCATTCGATCTGTTTTGCCTAGAGCGACGTGTATCGACACCGCCACACATGTACCCTCACACAAGCACACTCGAGCGATGATTTGATGAAAGTCTCTGCACGTCTCGCTTGTGCACACATGTAATTATCATATCTAATACATAAGGATCCGAGAATTTATGGCGGGTATTGGGTGCCAAGCGGTGCTGGACGCTGGTGGCCGAGTATGCAATCATAATCCAAGGTATCCAAACCAGTGGCGTAGCAACGATTTTCAACTGTGTCGGCACACGATTGTTTCTATTATGCTTGCAATTTATACTGAAGATCATGGGTGCTTCATGTTTGTTGTTAACGAGGTTTCATTTACACTCTAGTGCTCAGTGCTCAGGCTCAGTCCGCACATAGATGGATCTCACTTCAAATACTCCAGTTCGAACACCTCAACTTCCATTTCAAGATTTCATTTATGTTTTTTTAACCTGATAGAATCAATACCAATATGCAATAATTTTCGATTTAAACGTTATCTGCCTACTAGCCGTTTGAAATTCAAATTTGAGGAAAAGTGCAATGTAGTTTTTTGTTTGCTGAAGCAAGATTTTCAATAGAAATAAATTAGTGAGAATTGCCCAAATTAGATATACAAATTACTTTTGGGTTGTCAGCTTCCATAAGACAAACACATATTTTGAAACAAAGTCGAACTGCATGGGCTTTAGTTTCAGCCTGTCCAGCCGGTAGGCTGACTTGGGCAGACTTGTGCTCAGATTTTGTTCAACACAGTGTAATCGGAGCAGTCTGCACTAGAGGAATGCCCATGTTCTGTAGTGTACGAAATGTTCAAAAACAATCCTTTGACAACGCCACTGACCCCAAACCCATTTCGAAACGGTCACACATATCGCAAATTACCTGATTCTTGGCGCAAATATCATGAACAGCATCAGCCAGAATATCGCCCAGAGTTTCTGTGTCATTGTGACCGACGAATGAAGGTGGTGTGGCTGCTGCTGCTGCTGCTGGCGATTTTGGCTGCGGTGGTCGGTGTCTCGATGCCGTGCGCATTGCATTCGCTTCTGTGGTGCGCGTGACGGTTTCACTTTCAACGTCGACGATTAGCATAACATGCACTTTTCCGGCGGCAATACGCTCGGCAACGGCGGCAGCGTCAATCCGGCGCAGCTAATCGTCGGCAGCATCGTGGTGTGACAATCGTAATCCAATCACTGCGCAGCGACCACTCTCACGATCTGGTGTGATGGAGACTGGATTGACTACCGACTGATGTTCGACAATGATGATGTCGGTATGTGTGTTCGTGTGCGTTTCAAATTACAACCGGTGGTGTGTGGTCGCTCTGAGGTGAATGAATGATTCCGGTTATGTGTTTATGTTTGACTACCGCACCGTCATGAATATATGCAATTTAATCAACTCACAAGGGTAGAATACGGAGTTGATGGAAGCAATCAAACTAAATGTAAAATTAAGATATACGTGTGTCCGGATTCATGCACATGAGACGGAAATTATTAGCTGTTGAAGAATTTGTTTTCGTATGGGAGTATCGAAATATGGCATCTTTGACTGACTGTCTTTATTCAACGCCCGGTCACTCTCTACAATACTGCGTCAAAATTTGCGTCAAAATCTTGAGTTAATTTGTGCATTTTGTGCATTTTGTTTGAAAGATGAGTATATTTTAGGAATGAGATTGGGTGCAGTATGAGAGTAGGGCAAGGTGGGGCAAGATTTGCCATGAAAGTTTGAGGAGCTCCCACGTCTGTAATTTTGAATCAATATCGAAATGGTAAAATTCAATAGATGGACCATATTTATGCTCAACATTATTACCCCGTGTCAGGTCTATGCTTCAAGCTATACTCCAAAATAATAAATAAATAAAAATAAACCATAATTTGTGCATTTAGTGCATTTTGTGTGAAGGATGAGTATGACTTGAGGATTGAGTTTGTGTGCAGTATGAGTATATGGACTTGAATTTTGGCGGATATCGAACATTTGTTGATGCAGTATTGTAGAGAGGGTCAGGGCAATCACAAATGTTGGGAGTTTTGTCATGAGGGCTCTCTCTGAAAAGTTGTGGCTGAATACTTCCATACAAAAAACTCAATCTTGGACTACTCATAATATCCACCACAGGTCACATTGGCCAGAATCCTGACACACATATATCTTTATTTTGCATCTAGTTTCAACCCTGCAAGGCACTCTTTGGTTGCTTCCATCATCTTCGTACTATTCCCTTGTCAGAAACAGTCGTTGCTTAGTTTCAATACACTATGTGAGTGTGTGTGTGGTTGCAGAAATATGACATTTTATAATCAATCTTGTCCAAACATTGATTATATCTGCATACTTTATGATGCAAAATACCAACACATTATCTCTACCAGATGGCAGGTCATAAAACGAAACGATCGCCAACTAATTGAAAATGGCGAATTCGGACGCAGGTATAATTTGTGAAGTCGGGTAGAGATCGGCTGAAGATGATTGTGTCAGTTGATTCTGCTAAACGATTGGTTTGTTTGGTTTATGTGGCACGTATAAAATTCACACGCGATCCGAAAAGGATCGTTGTCACACCGCGCGCACAAACGAAACGCGTCTCACCCAGCCAACGCAACACGAACCACTATCCGAACGTGGCTAAATCCAATTATAATCCAGCATCACATTCGCCACCCATATGACACACACACTCCACACGACACACACGCTCACGACACCGCCAAGTACGCAAGCACCGTGCACATCGATTTCGCTATTCGCGTTTGTTGCGGTTCCCACCTCTTTCAATTTGCGCCGGAAAACCGAGCGACACGTACACAATGAGCTCACACACACACACACACAGACACACGGACACAATCAATTTATGAGCAAAGTCAGCCAAACACAGACACTTTGCACCGAACCGCAACAAATGAATACTAGTAGCCGCACACACGTGTGATTCAGTATCGCGCCAATGTGTAAGTGCGGTGTGCGGTGTATGTGTATGTGTGTGTGATGTACAGGTTTAGTTCACGTAAACCATTATTTATATTGGCTTACGCTTAAAACACCGTCATAAAACACTAACAAACGGCGACTTGTGCCATTTATGTTGTCATCCGCACGTTAGCAAACGGTGTTGTGCGCATGCGCTCAGCGTTCGGAGTGCTGCTGCTGCTGCTGCTGCTATACAATTAACGAAACCCGGCACTTCCGCCGCGTCAGTGTGAGAGCTGCGCAGACACGCACGCGACGCACACTCCGACCGCACACGCACACGTGTGCGCCAATTGTGTTAAACGGTGTCGCGACGACGGCTTCGCCAAAACCGATCCTCGCACCGACGATCGTGAACCGCGAATCGAAACGCAAACAAACCGAAGAAACAACGCTCGCGTCGCGACGCCACACATCCGCACACCTGAGGCTCTGAACGCTGACTGACTGACTCGGTGATCGCGGTGGCTGCGAGCGCTCAATGCGAGGTTCTCGGATGCGGACGCGACGCGCGGAGTGGAATCATGCGACCGCACCGCTCGAATGGTACAGCTGAACTAGAACGCGTGACGTCCGCGGCGAAGACCTTTGCTGATGTCGTCCGTACAACCGTACCTTCGAGCGGCGCGCGACGCTCGGCTCGATAGAGCACAACACACGACATGTGCGGGGACGTGGCGCACGCGCGGACGCGCTTTTAGCGTTTCTCGTTGTTAGTGGTGTGTGCGAATCGGTTACCCCTGCCACAAGATCCAGAGCACATCCGTGCATAATAGACGCTGTTATAACAGTATGAGTTGGTCGACATCATTGTTTACATATTGTTCATATAATGAACATGAACAGCTATCCTATCCGCAAATATCCCACATAAACATGTCGCAGCTGTGGTCGCGGGATCAATGACAAATGTATGTGGCTCTTACTATGTGAGAGTTTAAGCGCCATTCACGATCGGAGATTCGCGCACGAGATCGTTGGATGTTGCGAGCATTTAATGAGCGCGCGCAGTATTGCATAATCGCAATGCATAAATGTCGAACGTGATATATTCAAGTACGGACCTTTAATTGGCAATTACCTTTCGACTATTAGCAGGAAATCATATATTTCGCATACAGCGCGAATACGCGCGACTATTTACTATTCGCAAACACGAAAATACATTCTAGTTGGGGCAGTAAAGCATCCGCAGAAAGCGTTAAGGCAGAGATTTATCGTCGAACATCCGATTAATTGATGGTATGTTCGCATCGAAAGGCGGCCGGGAAAATGCGCGCATATTCAATTCGCACATGCCGTACATGCCCCATATGTTTGGCATTAGTGTAACAAATAACAACAACCAAAACGCATTATGCATCACGCTAAATTAACGCACACCGACGATTCGCGGGCGCGCGTTTGCCAGGGAATGCGCTTAGCGCACAGGTGTTTCCAGGTGCGAACAAGCGCGCGTTGTATTTAGTAAACGCATGTGAATATTCGCAGTTGTACTACTGTATAGAACAAAATACGACGAAGCATCGCGTGTGCATGTTACTCACGTAGTTTGCACATGCAGATGCCGCATATGCGTGCATCAGCTTGTTATTAGGTTGTTAATTATTATTACGAGAACTTTTATTGCCTGCAAAAAGTCGCGGCGGTGTCCGCGGCGGCGTTCAACATGCCTGTCGGCTAAATCATCAATTCGCTGCATCATTCTGGCGTTCATCGTCCCTCCGCGCAGACGCCTCGTCGCAAGTGTGTGCAAAAGAGGTGCTAAACTAAATGCCGTTGCGTGCAGACGAGTTATTAGTGTTCAAGCGTGCGTGTGTAATGGACGTGTGTGCGTGTGTGACTGATTGACGGTACACGATCGCGATCGCGGGCCAAGACAACCGAGTCAAACAAAATAAAATGCACATTAACATAACAACTACTACGACTGCTATCGACTGCGCGTTGTATAATTCGATTTTATTGGCTTGTTCGTTTGTCAATCGACAAAACGTCGTCGTCGCAAGTGGGTGTGGCTTACGCTCGATTAATTTGTCGATCGAACATGGGTGTTAACTCGCTCATACTCATGAATCACGAGCTTGTTTACACACGTAGATACATATTATACGCAGTGCTTTGAACTGAACGTGTGTGTGTTTCGATTGAATTGCATTTACGTTCGCCGCATTTCTCGCTTCGCGTTTCCAATCAACGCACTTCGACCGCCGCCGCCGGCATCCGACAGCAAGGTCGTGAACGAGAGAAATATCCGTCAAACCGCCCCGGTCAGCGATGATACGATCTCCACGTACAATTAGATACTCTCAGAACAAATATCGCTCCGACACCGACACGACCGAACGGAAATTGCCCAGTGAGCAGCAAGTGACTCATTGCATTCGATCCAATAAATATGTCGGAACTGGTGGCAGTGGTCAGCCAACAAGCCGCTGTGCATTACGAAAAAATGAAGTGCTATGATGGTCGCTGCGGTTCGTGCGGGCACGCGTGCGCGCATGTAAATTGGCCGCACGCCCCATAAACTTCGATACCGATTTATATGCAATATAATGTAAACCACTCGCTTTTTGTAATTGCCTCGAGGGTGGCAGCCTGCGCACACACTGAACACCCGAACACCCGAACAACGCCCAAACAGCCAGTACAATAATACTAAATTAACACTACGACAAACGGCGACGACGACGAACACCGCACGGACCACGGCATCCGATTATCGCGCCCCGGAGTGAACAGGTCGCACATAAAGCTGTGCTGTATCCATTCGCTGGAATGAGCGGGTGGGGGAGGGAGGGGGGCAGATGGAGGTTGTGGCGAACGAGCGCAACACCGAGATGAACGATGTGCTCGCTGCATTTTATGGCCGACACATGTACTCTGCTGCCAGTACAATGCAAAGTGCAACGAGTGCGCAGTGCGCCAGTTGCATGATGCAGTCCGTGCCGCCGCCGCGCCATCGGTAACAATCAATATTTGGATATTGGATTTCAATGTTATTACTCGAACACGGTTTGGTTGCTGGGGTGCATATGCCGGATTGCGGCTATATATCCCAGGGAGATGCA
>JANTBZ010094093.1:0-17868 GCA_024741255.1 Exechia fusca | reverse complement strand
TCCAACAGAAAGCGCATCCTATCTCAAAGCACTCGGAAAACACATTTAAGAGAAAAAATCGGCCTCAACCAGATCGGATATCGAAAGACGGTTCCTTTCAAAGCATTCTGAAGGTAAAAATGTCATCTAGAGAACGCAAAAACGAGAACTAACCCAAGGTCTATATTTAATCGAGAATTGGTCGATCGATCAGCGCAACGTATAATCGCAATTCTATGATCCATAAAAGGCTCAAACATTGGTGTCATGCAAAATCGTGATGAAATTCACATAAATTGATGAAGTGTACAATATCGTGCTAAAAATCCCAGTTAAAATGTTCACAAATGAGTGAGATATAAGGATTTTCCGGAGTAACAATTCATACCTCGCTCCGTGTAGTAAGAACGATAAATAGTAGAAAATGCAAAATCATTTCCCTAATTTGGGAAATCGTGAAAATTGCAAATAAGTTTCGAATGAATAGTTATCACATAGAATCCAAACCTGAGCAGAAATCAAAATTCGAAAACTTATACGTGTATTAGGGAACAAAACGCCTGGTCGAAGTTTCAATGATTTTAGCCCAACGGTTCCGCCGGAAAAGACCCGCGCCCTCTAGCGTCTAAATGTACAGCGCACACCCGACCCATAGCTCGTACACAAACCACAATCAGAAATAGGGTTGACAAATGTAACTTTTTCTGAGAGAATTCAATTTCAAATTTATCATATAGCTGTTCTCGATATAATAAAAAATATTGTTAGTTATTACATTAGAGCAACGTGCGAGCAAGTAAGAGAAAGAAAGATATGCGAGCTCTTTCTTTTTCACACGTTGCTTGCACCGTTCAATTAACATTATTGATATTTATGTTTATATTCAAGAATTGCCCCTAGTTTCTAAAAAAGTACACGTCGTCTTCATTATTCTCCCTTTCAATCATCCAGAAAAAACACCATCCAATAATACTCCCATGATCGACCGACGCCATCGATAAAAACCAATCAATTCGCTCGATCGCTATCAATCAATTCGCTCGATTGTCGATCGTAAATCTCAACTCACCCGCAGATCCTCGATGCACAGCTGAATGCTCGCCTCCGAATCGCACTGCCCACCGGCGGCTGCGCCACCAGCCAGTCCGTCCGCCGCTCCGTCCGCCGCCGAGCTGCGACCGAGCTTGTTCAGAACGCCTTTCAGCGTGGCCATTTCCTCCTGCAGTTGGCGCGCGACTGACGCATTTTCACTCCAGTGCAGCAGACTTTCCCACGAAGAAAGTATATCTGCGATGTTGATGAGGTGCACGAAGCGGAGTGGTAAGTGTAAGTAAGTGCGTGTGTTGGTATTTGTGTATGTGCATGTTTACGCAGACGCAGACGCAGAAATAAAAAGCATTAAACAAACCACATCATCAGTATGAGAAAACCACAAAAAACGACGACTCGCTCGACGTTCCGAACATCTGAAACATATTATTCGCGTCGTGTGTTTGGTTTGGTTAGAGGTGTGCGCCAGTGCGTTTATCTCTTTCGCGGTCTAGCGGCTGAAGTGCACGCTTGGCTAGGCGAATGCGCGCACTACCGCAACAGCAGCCAAAGCTGCGCGTTGTTTTATGCTGCGCCGTTTTTGAGATACAAATCACCGACGGAGAGACCATCCTCTAGTGCTAGTGAGTGAGTGTGTGTTTGTGCCGCTCACATGTTGGCAAAATGCTTGTAAATTTATTGGTACGAATTAATCAAAGTGCACCATCGAAGACGATGCCGAACATACTGCTGGCAACGGAAGACACCGGCGAACAGCACAGTCAAGCACAACAGTCACAACACGACGAGCGGCGCGCAATGTTAACGGTTTTTGCGGGTGTAATTTGCACCTATGATGTCTACTACGTACGTGAGGCAATGCATTCGTCGGTGCAGTGATTCTCAAGCGGGTTGGACTATTACTACCCTAGCTCAAAGCTCAATAATTTAAAACATGTTCTATTTTTTGGATTAGAGGTAACTGGTAGTAGAGGTATCTGGCAAAAAAATGTATTGATGCACAACGATATTCGTAATTTTGTTTATCGAATGATGAGGTTCGTGCACAACGCAATTTCCCTCCATTCGAATATACAGTGACGGGATCAACAATATAAATGGGTTTCTCGACAATTATACTCGTTGAAGCCTCTTCTATAAAATGCAGGGAAAATCCGTTCCAAAAGTGTTGTGGTTTGTGCAGAAATCGCATTTTAAGTCAAAATTGCACCAGTGCTTCCTAATATTATTATTATATTATTAAGTACAAACAAACGTGACTTCCCAATATGCTTTCAGCCTGTGGTTCGGATCGTACATTTTTTTCCCCCAGAAATATGGCCTTCCAACGAAGTTAGAGGGGTCGGATTTTTGAAAACCATAAATTATATGGGTAACCAGGTAACCAGGACCCGAGAATTTTGGCCCGCCATGTGGATAAATGTGTCAGAAGAGTCGCTAGGCATAAATGTAAGCCCATAAAAAAATCGACACAAATCCTCACTAAGCATGGGTGCATTGATTGTGAATAATATAATATTTTGGAAATAAAACGAATATAACGGATATCGCTCGCTCTGACTTTCTCCATTTATTTCAGATGCCATTAAATATTAATATTTTGGGATTGGCACTCGTCAGAATAGATTAAATATTTCCAGAGTTGAAACTTTTGAACGGATGCCCTCAGCGCGTGCGACATCCGTTATGTGTTTCATCTCCAAAACGAAATATTATTCACAAACAATGCACCCATGCTTAACATGAGTAAGAATTTTTGGTGTATAGTTAAGGAATCATAACATTTATATGGATTGACTTAGAATAATGAGCGAGTACTCAATTGAAATATATAAAAATAAAAATCTTCGTCACTTTCAGTTGAAGAATCATCACGCTGAGTCTAGCGAACCGAATGTTATCAAAGTTGGCTCATATGTTGAGATCAGCCCAAGGTTTGTTTGTATACTATCTATCAATCTATAGTGGTTTCAAGTTGTTGTGTGGTATATAGCGTAACGAAGTTCTCCGGACCAGCTAGTGGAATATAATATTGCACATTTCTTCATTGTTCGTTGGGGTTTTTAGTTCCTAGAAAAACCATTCGATTCGACGCTTCAACGAATAGCATTAATTCTATAAGAATCTTGTATTTTATTTTTCGAATTTTATATTGTGTCATTGCATTGAAAGAACGAAGGACTTCGAGTGTAAAAAAAACGATTCGAATAGGAAATAGACATACACAGAGATTCAATGGTAAAGTTGAAATTCTTACTGGACCTAGAGCGATATAACTCTAACAGATTATTCGATCATCAAATGGTTGGGAATTCCCACTATGGCGCCCGAAACGATGCCAAACGTGCTATGAATGAACGACGATCTCGCCGCAGTTTATTGCACCATAATTACTATGCAACAAAACGGGCGGATCGTCGTCGCTGCAAGCTTGCGCGGTGGCGATTGGTGGCCGCCGTAATTTGTGCACGCACCCGACGACTCTCGCACTTCGCCGCCGACACAGCTCTTCAGCATGTGCGGCGGCATGTGTGAGTGTGTGCTTTCTCTATTAATAAACTCACCTCGATGCTGTATGGCAGTGGTTTGCACCGCCACACTGACTGATGATCGCGTCGCAGTTGCAGTGGACGCAGTCGCCGACGTGGCCGCACTAACTGTAGTAGCGATTTCGCTTTGCATTTTGCACACTACCGCTGACTGGCGGCACTTAATTACACACGTGGTGGTGCAAGCACGCAAGTTCAACGCACGAGTGTCTGTGTCGTGTCTGTGCGTGCGTGTGTAATTAAACGGTTGGGATTTGCGGTTTGGGTGCCGCTGCTGCTACTGTCGCTGACCTAGTTAACTGTGTGTGTCGCTGTGTTAAATCATCTGTGCGCACTGTGCTGTGCGGTGCCCAAACACGCGAAACGCGCATTAGTTCATGGGGTCCGCGACGCGCTCGTGACATACCTACACGCGACACGACACACACACACACACACACACACACTGTCTGTACAACCATTGTCAAAGCCATCAGCCCACCACATCATCACAGCGCGCTTACACGACCACACCGAACATCGAACGAGAATTGCTGGCGCTGCGGCCCGCGCGCGAAGGACGACATAAAGTAGTATAATAATAAAACGGTTCGGCGTCGGTGCGGTCGTATGTAGATTGACTGTGTTAACGAGTGTCGTCAAAGCTGGCAAAACATCGCAGAGCTCATGTGAAGTGATTGAGGTATTGCCGGTCGAAGACGAAGATCACAACTATGTCAAAAGTGAGCCAATGTTTGCTGGTCAACCAACAAATCAACTTTTCTGACATTCTTCATGGATTATTAAGTCTTGGGAAAAATGATTAACTGTTTTTGTTACTGTACATAGTCTAACCTAACCCTAACAAAAATCTCTTTTCCACGTTTTATACTTCCTTTTTCTTTCCCTGGTAACATTTCATAACATTTCATCCAGTCCATTTTAAATTTGGACATTAAGAATTGTAACTGATGAGATGACAAAATATGAATAAAACCGTAGATGATACCTCAATTCATAGTCCTATTCATAGACAATGGCAATTTTGTTGATTTGTTCCATAACGAGTTTTTGCGTTTTTCTGCAGCATCTCTGCAGAGAGCACTCGCATGCCAAAAAGCTCATGCAAAATATGTCCGAAAATTTGTTTGCCATATCTTTAGGGTATCCGGATCAGGAATCTCAAGCTCATAACTCATAACCTATCGGTTTCCGAAATAATTTGGATTGCTTTTTTATGTTTTCGTCATTAACTGAAACATTTTATGCGTCCACTTCGCGCATCTTCTAAGCAGCCCAAACGGCCGGTGCGGAGTTTTGGAAATCAACAGTGATTTTTTGTTTGGGATGGGGAAGAACCTGGATCACATGTAATAGAACATGTTTTGGCTCCAACCGAACTTTTTCCCAACAGAAAACAGTGCTACATCCAGAAACGAAATACCCTTTTCTCCATCTGTTCGTATATGTTTACCGGTTGTTCAAATAAACGGCATAACTTTTCAACTACTGGATTAAATGTTATGAAAATGTTAAATTCCTAATGAAAAAGATGGCACTTCCAGAAAATGTCAACTATTTGAGAGTGGTGGCACCTGAACACCGAAATTTCCAGGTCTTCATGATCCATGTAGTATTAGTTGTTATCGACAAAAATACACATTAGCGACGACACTGCTTTGACGACACTCGTTAATAGAGTCAATCTAGTCGAGTGTGTAGTTTGTAGTGGTGTGCAAATAACCGCTTGTGATGTCGGCGGACTGGTTTGACGATGTTGTGTGTACACGCTGTGTGTGGCGCGCTGGCTAGAAGTTCAGCACAGTACACGAAACACGTTTGAATGTGGGGCTTGTGAACATGTGCGCGCGCGTGCGCTCGCGGCCTAAGGTCACGCAAATATAAGACGAACGCTTGCGCAAGCGTCGTTTGTTCTGACGCATGCGCAATGCGCACAGATGATTATTATTATGTTCGCGAGAGCGATTGTCTGGTCTGAACCCGCATGGCGGATCATCGCGCAATGCACAAACACGAACACATACACTCATATGACGCCGGTCGCCGGTTGCCGCGATCTAATCAACGAGCGAACAAGCAAGGCACTTAGGCTCTCCTCTCTGGCAGTCAGTCTAAACCGCAGGTACAAAAACCGATTTAACGAGATTCTACACCGGCGCGACGCGATTACACAACGCACACACAAGCGATTGATTATAATTATTCAACCGACGTATTACGTCAATACTCTAGCCATGAGAGCGACTGACTACGCGTATAGTAAATCGACCGGGCACAAAAACTAAACAGACGAACGCGAGCTAACGAAACAACAGCGCGGCGTGTGTATACGTTTGGCGCTTCTGGCACGGGCCGTGTTGCGTGCGCGACTGGCGGCGCGACCGTCTGTTCATTGATTTGCCTATTTTCACGCAAAAACGTGCGCGAGCTGCTGGCGCTGGCACGCACGCACATAGAAACACGCCACAAACACAGCCGGTCGACCAGCAGGCCAGGCGAGTTAACCCATTTGTGGGTGGCAAATATAACTGCTGGTCTAAAGCAGAAGAACATTAAAGGTTTGGTTCTGTAATCCTGTTTTTCTCGTGTTTGTGTTCAACATTTAATCGACCAGGTTTTCCCATTTTGACGATTTTTCAAACGATCTGATCAAAATTCATACCTGTGGTTATCAATTTGGTACAACTTTTTTCGTAGTGGGACTTTATGACAGCTGTCACATGATTTATGTCTAGTAAGTTTTGCCATTTCATGATGAATAGACTTACTTCTACAAAAACGTTTGTAAATCGTGCAAATTATCAAATGATCAAAATATCATATCAAATTATAGCGCATTATTTCGCGTCGAGGGTCGTTGGCCTGTGGCGGGACTCCAAGATCGTGCGATTTCAAACAGCTGGACTATTTTGTGCGGGTTTATGTGAAGTCGCTTGTCTACGCAGATAAGCCCGAGACGAATGTCGCCTTATTCGACTCGTTATTACTGACATACGGTTCCATTTATGTTCGAAATGTGTTCGCAAATTGAGTGAAAAGCACTCAAAAGCAAGAAACAAAAATGTATTTGAATCGGTTGATGTTCGGGTGAGATATCGGACATCCTTTACGCTCAAAACTAATTTTGAAAAATATATCTACACACAGCTTACATTTTATAATCAAATCGAGCCAAGAAAGGATCAACTAACTAACTTTCTTCGTTTTAATAAGCTGTTGTCTCTTGGACCAGTCGTCCAAAAGGGGTTAAGCTTGGCGCTCACACACACACCGAGAGTGATTCCTGGCTATGCCGAAAGACCCGTTTAGTAACGCTCTACGAACCGACGACGACTTGTACGAATGTTACTGTGTTTGTGTATATTTCTTTGCACATTGGCAACTGACTGAGTGAGTGAGCTGTGAGCTGTGTGGCTAGTTCAAGTGTACGGTATTTCGTTTGAATAATAATGACGTCGTTTGTCGTCGTCGTCGTCGTTGCGGCCGCAGCCGAGGCGCGCTGCTCCTCGGCATCGTCATCGTCGTTTGCATGCGGGGCCGGGTCGTAAACGTATACAGAGACTTGCACAGCCATACGGTTTGATGAACCATACAACATACAACTACGCTCAGTCACGCTCTTCGGTGGCTGCCGGCGGCGGCCGCTGTGCGTTTAATACCGACAGCTCAATTTCGCCGAGTGCCGCCGCCGGCAAGCCGGTAAGCGGTCGCGACGAGCAGCAGCAGTCGCACCAGCAACGATCGATGGGGATTGTCGGATTGGTTAAATATACACTAGACCTTGTGGTGTGGTCGGGTGATCCGCACACATAATGCAATATTGTGCGGGCGGCACAAATCGAGCGAGCGAGCGACTCGATTGTTTTCGAAATGTCGAGCAGAGCGAGCAGCGTTTACAATGTTACAGATATACGATGAATTCCATTCTTATTGTCTATTCGGGTATAGGCTCTCATCGCATCGCATCACTCACCTCGGATTTCCTGCGCACGCGCAGCCGAGAGAACGGTGCCGGGCGGACCGCGCAACAGCGACTCCAGGCACTTGATGTTATCGCGACAGGTGGCTATGATTTCCGCCTAGAGACAGCAACGCGAAACGAAGCGAAACGAAAAGGTTTGGTGGCGGTTAGTGAGAGTAGTGTAGAGGTTTGTGGAATACAGAGGGGGCCAGAGAGCATATGCGGAAAATAGTCGAGTGTAGCTGCGAGGAATGCGCGTGAGGTACGCCTACTACTATACTAATCGTCATTAAATCATGCGAGGCACCGGGTTGGATAGAATGAGAACGATATCTGTAACTGAAATGGATTATTGCAGCGCTTGTAGGTTGACAGTCCGATAAATACTGTGTGCTACATTCTCTTAGAAGGCTATTGTGAAAATTTCAACGAATCGGACTCTTCGTTTTGTTTTAACAGCACGTTAAAGCGGACGTGTCTGTGAATTTTCTGCCGCCAAAACTCACAATCGACCAAATCGACAAAATAGTCATAATCTATTAATTGGGCTATGAATTTTGGCCCTCAGTGACTTTGATTAATTTAAAAATTCAAAATGGTGTTTCCAGGCAATGAATGAGTTAGTATAAATATCGAAAAGAGAGGATTTTGCAAGGGTTAGCGACAAATACTTTCCGAAGGTGATCGTGATATTTCAGAATCACTTGATTTTGGCTATCGGCCTTGAAGGAGACTATGTGGAAGAACGAAAACAGTTTTCATCAAAAATGTTCGTCTTAGTAGGCTAACAAGGGAAGAGTACGGAGTTGATGGAAGCAATCAAAGAATCCATTGCAAGGTTTAAATTAGATGAAAAATGTAGATATATGTGTGTCAGGAACCTTGTCAATGGGACCTGTGGCAGAAGTTATGAACAGTCCAAGATTGAGTTTTGACTGTTATCGAAAATGTCGAGATCTGGGCGATTAAAAAAAAAATACCATCGTTTTGTCATGCGGGATACCTCTGAAGTGTTGTAGGCAGTTGAAGTCGTCTTACAAACACTCAATCTTGGACTACTCATAACTTCTGTCACAGGTCCCATAGGCAAGAATCCTGACGCACATATATCTTTATTTTCCATCTAGTTTCTACCCTGCAAGGAATTCTTTGATTGCTTCCATCAACTACGTTTTCTTCCCTTGTACTTATCGGACTGCCCACGTATTCCTAGAAAATGCATTAACTCAAGCTGCCTTCTACAGTAAAGAATTAGTCATGCATCTCAACCAAGCGCTCCTCCTACATAACTCAAAAAACACAGCCACTTCGCCGATCGATCGAACGATTTGCCGCAGAAACTACTATCCAAATTTAATTTATTGACTCGTAAAATCGTTGGAATAATTGTATAAAAATCAGAGGCGGAATGTATGTATGGGAATGTGGTTGCTGTTGTTGTAAAATAATACGTATTAGTCGGTGTGGAATTGTGTTTAAAGTGTAATGTAAATATGGTTAATTCTTGCACTGGCGTGACAACTACTACTAGCAATGACACAAAACAAACATAAGATAAAAACAGTCACAGTTGCCGCAAATAGTGACTCAAACAACAAGCTCAACAGCACTCATCAAACAGCCGTTGCACATATCGGTGGTTATTGTAACAAAAGGAAATAAAAACAGCACAGGCACATCAAACTACACACTACTACACACGCCCTACAGCGTGTACAAACCGGCCGTAAATACGGCCAACATCATCACTAGAACGGCCAACATCCACATCGAACGGCGCTTCGACAAACATGCACGAAACGCCGGCCATGCGGGCCACTTTTGCATGCACACCACCAGCACGGCCAGCAGGCCGCAGCCCAGACCACCCGAACCATCCGAACACGGGTCCAACCACATCGCACTTACGTAGTCCTCCGGGCGCAGCAGGTAGCTGCGCACGCGCAACGCTCGCGTGTGCTCCATGCGCTGCTGGCACTGCACCAGCATCTGGATCATCTCCGACTCATCCTCGGCATCCTCGTCGTCATCGTCCAAGTCCGCAACGTCTTCATCCACTTGGCTCGCAGCGGCGTTAGCATCGCAACCGGCAGTAATTGGATGATGATGCTCCACAAACGAGCTGTCATCCGCAGACGACGATGAGCAACCGCCGCCGCCGCCGCCTCCTCCGCAGGCGCCATTCTGCAGCGTGCGCTGCGAGTGCAGCCGACGACGCATCAGATCGTCGGCGCTCTGGCGCTTCTCCAGCTTGCTGATGAACTCCATCTCGAGGCGGCGATTGCTGCCGCCGCCGTTGTGCTGCTGAGCGGCGGCGTTCGGATGTTGGCTGTGCGACGAACGCGACGGCAGATTGGGGCGAGCCGAGGGGCGGAAGACGCCGCCGAAGTTGGACGACGACGACGCCGCGGATGAAGCGTTGAGATGTTGGGCGGCGTTTAGTTGGTAATGATGTTGATGCTGCTGCTGCTGGTGGTGATGTTGCGGCGACGATTTGCCGCTGGAACTGGACAGACGATCGATGCCCATCGATTTGCAGAACTCTGTGGTGGGGGAGTGGCATGAAATGTGTAAGTTAGTTTGATGTCTTGATTCGAAGAATTTGCTGTCACGTTAGAACAATAGAAAAAGACACATTGTTCATGTCACTGATCAAATTAGACATTAAATAGGGAGTCTAGGCGCAAAATACAAAATAATGAATCAAACAGAATTAAGGCCGAATATGAGAGTAGCGAAATAGGACCACTTCTGCGGACTACAAAACCACTACTGGCTGCACAAATTCTAATGGCGTCGAAAATTAAGTGTAATATTTCATCGTCCATCTCTTATCTACGATACTGTATCAAAACACACAGATAGCAATATTTAATTAGTGTTGAAAGATATGAGTACCCTCAGAATAGACAGAAGGCGAATGGCGGTTATCGAACATTTGATAATGTAGAACAATCGGACAGAACTGCTCTATCGTTGCAAATATGTTGTTTTATCATGATGGCTTCCTCGACAAAATTTTAGCCGATATAAGAACTCAATTTGGAATTGAAGCAACCATCGGAGCGAAGGAATTGCACACGAAAAATGCGCATGGAAAATATTGCTGGAAATGACGGTATCAACATCAACTGATTCGTAGGTTTGAAGATCTTTTTGTCCAATTTTTCCTGCTGAAACCATCAAAAATACACCTTTGTCGACCTTCCACTTCGGCAAACAATATTTCTGAATATCTTGTCGATATTTGTTATTTTTTGCGTTTAGGGAAATCGAAATATATTCGCCAATTGAAATCCGTTGCAAAATTCATCATTTCGCATCCTATTTTCGACTTCCCGCAAATGATCGTTTTTCTGCACCAACATCGATTTTTTCAACAGTGCAGCGTTTTTGTAACACACTTTTAATCGTTTGGAAAATAGTTGTACGTTTAAGATCAAGGTCTCACCTTTCAAATAATGTATAACATGGCCACCTAAACCGTCAAACGAACCCAGGAATGACTGATAAACCAAATCCTAATCCTAAACTATCGCTACTGGTATTTGTTTCGCCAAACGATGAATGTGCAGAATTTCTTGTACAGGTTGTTATAGGTACAACTATTCTCCTAGGCGATTATTTTTAGAGCTTTCACTTGATTTATTTGCTAATTGTGCAAATTAGCAAAAAACCAGGGCCCTGTTTCTATAATGCAGAGTACTTTGCAGTTCGCATTAGCACACGTGCATATGGAAAAGCAAAAACAAAAAGTGCAAAGCGAATCTGCGAATCATAGTTCGAATTTCGCAAAGCAAATGATGTCTTTGCAAAATTCGCACTACGATTTGCAATTGTTGCAAAAAATTGTCGAAAAAACCTTTTTAAAAACAAAATGGCAAACCCTTTTTTTATAATAAAGCTAAATAATTGGCCATACTACATATGTGTTGTAAGTCAAATCACACGTCTAGATCAAACACCCTTTATGTCATGTTCGGATTCATCAGACACAGAAACATCTTTTTGTAAATGAAACGTAGGACAATACCACTAGATTTACAAATGAAAATGACTCAAATTGAGCACTGTAAATTGAGAAATAACGTAATAACTATTCTTCCCAAGTGTTTTGGATGGAACACGATCAGGACATTTAACTGTCAACTACCTACCATTCAACTGCAGCTTCCGCGATCCCTCCGAGCTCTTGCGCCTGCGCTCGAACTCAAAATCGGACGTCCGACGACGCTGTCGCAACGCCGCCGCCTCTTCGCCGCCTCCGCCCTGCGTCGGCGACTTGCTCGGCGACTTGCTGCTCGACCAGCGATGCTGCTGCTGCTGCTGCTGCTGAGCGACGGCCGCCGCCATCAGCATCATCGGATGCATCGCGCGACGCGTCGTCAGCGGCGACAGCGACGAATCGATGTTGCCGTTATTGGCGGCCGACAGCGACGAGCAGCAATCGGACTGCGAGTCGAGGAAGTTGCGATAGTCGTCGCCGAACTCGAGCAGCCGCCGGGCGGCATCGGAGTCGAGGCCTTCGGAGTAGGCTTCGGAGTTGTAGCGATCCTGGTAGGGGTCCCAGGCCTGCTCGGCGCTGTTGTCGGTGCCGGTGAAGCTGAGCTCCTTGACGACTGCCGAAGGGGGAGGAGGAGGAGAGGAGGAAAGGATAAAATATAGAGATTGGCGGTGTTGAAAGTGATAATAAGCTAGTTGCAAGGTGATAACAAGCTATCTTGCTAGTTACAAGGTCTTAAAAGGTCTTACGAGATCTTATAAGGTCTTACAAGGTCTTAAAATGTCTTACAACATCTTGAAAGGTCTAATAAGCTAGTTACGATGTGTTGAAAGAGCTAACAAGCTCTGTCACGAGGTGATAAGGAAGATTGCCCTCGCTCTTTCCTGGATTCACCAAGAAATATCAAGGTCCAGAATGGAGGAACCTCGAACTCACTTGTTATGTTTATATTGTTCATACAAGTTAACACCTCGTTCATGGCTTGTTGGATCTAGGATCTAGCTCTGTCTCTTTCTTTCGGAGAAGGGAACGATTAAATAATGAGATTGGAGGTGTTAAAAGTGACAACAAACTAGTTCCAAAATGATAGAAAGATCTTAAAAGGTCTTACGAGAACTTATAAGGTCTTACAAGGTCTTAAAAAAACGAATACGCTAGTTACAAAGTGTCAAAAGACATTATGAGATCCTACAAGGTCTTAAAATGGCTTACAACATCTTGAAAGGTCTAATAAGCTAGCTACGATGTGTTGAAAGAGCTAACAAGCTCTGTCACGAGGTGATAAGGAATTTTGCCCTCGATCTTTCCTGGATTTAACAAGAAATATCAAGGTCCAGAATGAAGGAACCTTGTTATGTTTATATGGATCGTACAAGCTAACACCTCGTTCATGGCTTGTGAGATCTAGCTCTGGCTCTTTCTTTTGTGTACGGATAGTCGGTAAAATATTATAACTAGCAACCTTAGGATTCAGAAAATGTATAGTATAGCTAGCATCTATTGCTGTACAAACAGCCCGAACTCACCCTCAATCTCACTGTTGTAATTGGCCAGCGCCGCCAACGAGCCCAACTTCGAAGCACCCGCTCCGTAGCCGCTCGTCAGCGCTCCCAGCCGGAAGATCGGCTTCTGCATGTGCCTGGTCGGCTCCTCCTCGCTCTCCTGATCGGTGGCCGTCTTCTTCGGCGAACGATTCTGCTGATGCGGCTGTAGCGTCATCATCGACTGTCCCGTCTGCACCTGCTCTCCATTACCGGCCAGCGCCATCGACAAGGCCGCACTCAGATCCTCCACCAGATCCGTTTGCCCGGCAAACGTCTCCGACTTGGACAGCGTCGACGTCAGAATGCGCGACAGCTCTTGCACACTGCTGCTGTTCTGGTTCGCCGTCGTCTGCTGACCATCCGACCCGTTCGATCCGGACTCCGACCGGCGACCCATCAGCTTCTTGCGGGCGCGCATCTTGCGCCGCTTCAGCGACGCCTTGCTGTCGACGCTGCGCATCGTTGCAGTCACATTGGTCGTCGAAGCGTCCATTGCGCCGTTGTTCGTGCAGTTGGAGTTGACCACCGTCGTGGCCACCGTCGACGCCGACGTGGCGGCCGCCGTGCTGGCCGCGGCAACCGTCGCCGTGGACCACATGTGCAGGGCGGACTCGCTAATCGAGTGATTGGCCAGGCCCTGATTGGTCGCGGCTTGATCGAGGGCTCGAGCCTGGGCGGTCGTTTCGGTTTGGCGCAGCTGCGAGAGGCAGGAGACGGACCAGGGGCGCTCCGAGTTGCGACGCTTGGTGCGCATCATGACCTTGGGCGGACCGGACGTGGAGATGGGTGCGGCGATGGCAGGTCCGATGGAATCGGCTCCGGCTACGGGCGAGTTGTGCTGCAGCCGTTCGGAGGAGCAGCCGCCGCCGGCGCCGCCGGTGGCGCCATTGGTGTCCAGACGCTCGGTGGAGGTGAAGAACTGCGAGCTGCGGTGGTCGGTTTCCTGCAAGCAGGTTGCGACCGAGTCGGACATGATGTCTGAGGAGTCGGAGTCACGGCCGCCGTCGGCCGAGGAGTCGGATTCTGTAGGGTTGGAGGGAAATATGGAGTATCGTAAAAATGACTTTACTAAAGCTAATCTGATTGATGAGTTTAGGAATGAATTAATTGATGTTTATGGCGTGATGCTATGGACAAACAATATCCTAAATCGAAGCAGATCTATTTCGCCAAAGCATGTGCTCAATATACTATCTCTCAGACATCTCATTAAATACCAGTATCCACAGTTTAAGAATGGGATTTGGTTAACTAGTCGTTGCTGTGTTGTTTGAGGTCTAGGAGGCCATGTTATACATCATTGGAAAGGTCCGACCTTGTTCTTCAATATGCAACTATTTTCCGAACGATTAAGAGTAAGTTGGAAGCACACTGCGTTGTTGAACATGTTTATGTTTGTGCCGAAAAACCATCATTTGCGGGAAGTCGAAAACTGAATGCGAAATTATGCATTTTGCAACGGATTTCAATTAGCGTTTGAAAGAGAATATATTTTGAGATCCGCTAATATAGATTGTGGGAGGTCAACAAAGATATATTTGTGAAGGGATCAGCAGGAAGAATTGGGCAAAAAGGTCTTTAAACCTACGAATCAGTTTATACCGTCGTAACCAACGATAAAATATAAATTTTAAGCCTCAATTTTATCAATTTTATCAAATCGCAAAATAAGGCTCGAAATCACGAAAAACACTATTTGCCATGCACATTCTCCATGCGCATTTTTCGAGCGCATTCAGTCAAAGTGGTCAATATAACGATTTTTTCGCTCAGGTGATGGCTTTAATCCGCCCCGCTGTACTCATGAGACCTGGTGCCTTCCGATGAATGATTTTCGTTGATAAGTCACGTATTTTCAGGCCTACACTTCAAAATATTCGAGAAAGTAGGAAAATAGGTTGACGGATGGTTTTCATTGCTAGAAAGGAAGGACTCTATTATGAGATCCACAAATTCACAGAATGATAGGGTACATGTGAAGCTATTGATGGACATACATCCGTACAAGATATCTTTGATAGTTCTTTTAAATAGCCATTAGAATATGACAAAAAATCCTACTGATAATACAGAGTGTATGAGTATTGAGATGTCCGTACAACATCCCATTGAGAGGTTTTGAGAACATTTCGTTCGGTTCTGAAATCATTTTGTTTTTGTTGCGTTTGTTGGGTATTCGCTTGATTGCATTGTGCGTATACGTCTGCACATCATATATCTGAATGAAAGGGGAAATTGTCGAACCTCGTCTCGATGAGATGTCTCTGAGAAGATGTTTTCGGATATCTAATTTTCGAAATAGACATCCGCTTGGTATTAAATACTCGATTTAGATGATCTCAGCTCATCTAGATCCTATTATGGTAGGGTAGTCTCTTGAGCATCTAAATCGAATTCGGTTGCCGTTGGGCGGTCTTGAGATCATCCTCCAGACATCTTACGACATCTATGCACATTATGGATGATCTCAAGATGTCTTGTTGATCGCGACTACCCGTTGGGTAGAAAATGAAAATCAAAATTGGCCCTGGCTCGTAAGAGTCTCATTTGAACGTTACCATTACAATAGTAACAAACTAGGCAAGTTGGAGTGAGGTCCAAAGATGCCAACATGATTGTTGATGTCGTAGTAACTCATTCGGTTCGAATAAAGATCATTCAGATTTAAACAGAATTATTGGCATTATTGCACAAACACCTGGAACACACGTAGAAAAAACTAGTTTCACGGTAGGTGTTTTCAGTATGTTTTATCAGTATGCCTCAACCAGATCTGATATAGAAAGACCATTCTTCTCAAACAATTTTGAAGGAGAAAGTGTCCATTTACTCGCAATCCTAAAATTTTCCCGTGTTGATAGATCGGACCATTTTGCTTATCAACGAACCTGTTTTTACTATTTTATTAAATTTTGTTAATTATAGCCAGAACTTTCGTTAAATCACTATTTTGACTTGATTTGTTCGTGCCATACGAGTTCAATTTACATTAGAACAGGAAATCATTGTTCTTGAGGTCACATTCTTGTTATCATGTCTTATTTGCACATACATAACAGTCCGGACTAGGTGTTATGTATGTGCAAATAAGACATGAGTCAAGTGCAGTTGTTATTTTATTGGTATTTGTTCTCATTACTTGTGAAACCATTTGTCTTGGAATTGATGATTGATTATGCAATAATGCACATAACATTCTCCGCAATAACTATCCAACCCAACTCACCGGTGTTCTCCGCCGACGCCTCGCAATCCGTCGACGTGATCGCATTATCCATCGCCGAACCGTTTGCGCCTTCACCTGACGGCTGCTGATGCATCAGCCAGTCGTGCACGCGCTTGATTTTCGGGAACTCGCTGGCAATGCTCGTCGTCGTCTCGCTGGCGTGCAGCGAGTTGGAGGATTTGCCACCTGTCGCCTGGCGGTGATGGTGGATGCGTTTGTCGGCCGAAAACGAGTATCGGCGTGCCAGTTCCTGGATGAGATGATCGTCGCGCACCAGCGTCTCGGCGTCCATAACCAGTTGCTGCAGGGACTCTTTGTCGTAGTGCTGCGATGCGAAAATGTGTGGGCGTCAGTTGAGTGCGATACGGCGACGAGCAGTGTGCGGAAAACTGGACTTTGTTTTTTCGTTTGTGTGCGCAAAGCTGCCCCAGTAATAACCAGGGCAAATATTCAATAATTCAGCGCGACGCGTGCAAGCGGCGAATATGGTCGAGCGAGCACACGCACGCACTCACACTCCACCCGTTATCGATATCGATCGATTTTCAGAGCCGCGGACGAAAATACGCGCGCGCGGGCGGACGACGGATGGACTTAACCGAACTAAACCGGGCGGCTGCTGTTGGTCGTATATTTGGTTTTGTAGTCAGTAAAACTTAGCCGACGACGAGCGCTTTGTTAGCTGTGTTTTGTCGTGCTGTGCGTCAGACCGGGCGCGATAAACTGCCGTGTGACTGGCGACAGAAAATTTTGGTATTAACCCCGTCGCTGCTGCGCTGTTTGTCCGACCGAACGACCGCACGAGCGAACGAGCGCGCGAGCGTGAACGCGATTCTGTGTGTTATTACCTGTGTGCTAATGGATATGTGTGTGATGTTGCATATGGTTGTGTTTGTTAGCGACTGCAAGTGTGTTGCGCGTGTTGCGTTTTCTGGGATTGTAGTCCCGTCATTGTGACTTGGAAATTCAAATTTGAAGATTGAAACCAAGATAAAGTAACCAACATAATTTGATTGAAAGTTCAGTTAATGCTTGACATTACGAAGCCCGTCGTATCGGTTGAGGCTTGTAGGGCGATCTCGATTGTAATTGTTATTTTTGCCGTAAGTAAATTATCTGCCCTAGTCAATGTTGGGACTACTGATCATACAAATGTATAGAGCGGCGATTTCATTCGCCTTTCCCGGATAATTTCCTTCATGCGATGTACTTTCTCATATGGATTGAATAATATCATTCAGCTATCAAACGACAATTGTCGATCACAAGATACAGAGAACAAACAATTCACGAGATATTGTGTGTGTTCGTTCAGAATTAAGAGGACTGTAATTCCCGGTGGTTGCTTCTAATCTATCACATTATAATGTCGTCCCGACATCTGACAATATAATTGATACGATAAATGTATTATTCTTGCTCCAACACTGTGTCTCTTTAAAAACAACCTTAAATGCCCCATCAATCGGACACTCGATTTGGATGTCTTTTAAAACTTAGGCTGACATTGCCGATTTTTTAGAAAGTTCAGTTTTTGTACGAGGTATAACATGGCT